>CM057349.1:222436049-222695899 GCA_030015575.1 Agapanthus africanus
ATGTGAGGCTCATAACGGGTCGAGAAACTACTGGTAACACTTACCACCAAATCTCTGATCAGCCCTGGCCAGGGACTTCCCTGTTACGGCCAATCGAGCACTGCGCAACATCAACCCCCAATACCGGGAGAGACGAAACCCCTCCTATCGCTCATTGCCTCCATGTGACTCGGGACTGTACCCAAAGACCACCGTTTTGCACGCCCTCATGGACGTGGTAAGGTGGAGATCAAAGCACAGTGGGAATCACACAAGACTCTATGACGATCTCGGGTCTACAGACTAACCTGTACAAGTGTCACCTGAGAACTGCCATCTGACGTGAGGTATAATACCATCTGGGAGTTCTCGGCGAGTCCATCCAGTGTACCCAGTCTCCACTGAGCACCCGTATACCATCTCTGATGTCAAACACCAATGGACATGGGATCATCCATCGCCCATCTCATGGGTCGAGAAGCGTATACGCTAGTCTACACTGGTATATCGATGCCCTATCACGATACACCCACGACTAGGGACCTTGAAGGATGTACTTATAGACTACCATGTCCCCACTAGTATGATCTGCATCATAGTCCAGGTAGTCAAGTACACATCCTAAGGGCTTTATCAACATGTAACTATAAGACAGTTTAAAGAGACAAGTGTACATGTTAAGATAAAGAGCAACTAGATAGCATACTATCATATCGAGCAAGAAAGTCATCTCTATATATGTCCAAGCATCCAATATAATATACATCATCTGTACAATACTGGCCTCTAGGGCATACATACAACTAACAGGGTTTTGGGGGAAATTTCTGGACAGCAAGAAGGGGGAGGGCTCGGCTGCAGGTGGAGAAATGAGGAGAGAGAGAGATGGGGAAAATGATATTTAGTCAACCTAGTCAAAGTGTACATTGATTTCTTTTCTTTTCTTTTCTTTTCTTTTCTTATGAGAGTGAGGTGATTAGAGAGAGAGAGGGGGGGGGGCGTCCAAGTGGGGCCGGCCACATGGGGAGAGGGAGAGAGGGTGAGGTGTGGATGTGTGGGTTAGAGAAAAAGATAAATGTATTACCCCAATAACCATTTACACTAATTTTACCAAATAAGCCTCTTTTCTTCGATATTTTCTAACACCGTTTAACAACTTCATTTCAATTCAAAAACCACATGTTAAAATTTTGCTTAATGTGTTATTATGCACAAAATTTGTTTCAACTCATTCCAGTTTGTAATTTTCCCTAATTAAATGTATTACTGACGGCTTAAAATAATATTAAAATAATTAATTTCGGAAAAATTTTCAGAAATTTGAAATTTCACCAGTGGCTCAATAAACAACAAATACTAGCAATTACATAGATAGAATATATATATTTAATTTTAGAATAAAGATATTTGTATTTTGAATTTTTACAGAAAACCCCCTTATTTTTACCGATTTTCCGAAATTTCGCCAAAACGATTTTCAAAACGTTACATCACCTGGTCCTCGCTTGCCGAAGTCGATGCCGCCATCCTCTTCTTCATCGTCCGTAGTCCACGTGAGATGTACCGATATGCAAACATATATATATATATATATATATATATATATATATATATATATATATAAATCGTAAACCGAAATCGCGGATAAAACCCAAAACGGCAAACAAAATGTGCATAGGTTAAAATCTATGACCCGCTCATGCAAAAAAAGCAAATAACCCTCGACATCGGCGTACGAACACCAATTGATCAAGAAAAACCCAAACGTACCAATCGTGGTTTCATAAATCACTAATTATAACATGAAATAGATTGTAACTCATCAACCTCAAAATAAATCAAATCGATTTATTTCCGAAAACCTAGAAAGTATCAAATAACCGTTTTAATTCGAAACATGATATTTTAACAAAACTAGTGGCCATAATATTCACTAAATATCATAAGTAGATCATACAAACCATTACTTAAATTTAATCTCATCAATTTTCATTAAATCAAAAATTCTAGTTTGCAAAATTATCCAATTTTAACACTTTTAAAGCAGAAATTCACAAATCATCAAATTATCCAATTTTAATAATGTCATGAAATCCCTAATTAGATTTTAATCTCAATTAATTAATCAATTTCTAAAAACCTAGATTGCAATATTAGCATAATTAGCATAATTATAAACTAACAATTAGCAACTAGTAACTAGATTATGTTTTGCATTCCATTAACATGTTAATCTACCCATTAAAACCATGAATAATTGATAAAAATCCTCACAAGAATTTTATCTCACCTATATATATATTTTACAAAAACCTAGTTTGCAAAAATTATGCAATTCGGACAAATTAATTGTAACAATTATTAACTTAACAATCTAGATTAGATTTTACATGCCTTGATGTGTTAAGCTACACATTAAAAGCATGAACAATTGATAAAAACCCTAACTGATCACAAACCCTTTCTTGAATTTTTAATTTAGCAATTAGATGCATAATTAAACACCGAAATCCATTAAATTAAAGTAATTAACATATAATTAACACTAAGGTTAGAATTATACCTCAATAAACATGAGATCAAACATGCACCCAAGCCTCCCAAAAATGCTAACATTGCTCCAAGATCCATGCTAGATAGGCCAAAGAATAATGGGTAGGATTTAAATTAAGAATTTGTGGTGTTTTATTTTTGATTTTTCATGAATTTTTGAAGAGTTTTTTGAGAAGAATTTGTAAGGCTACGGCAAAGCCCCAGCCGTCTTTCCGAGGTCAAATACGGAACAAAAACCTTTTTTCAAACCGGCGCTATCATAACCCTAAAACCCGGATCGTTCCATTAACCGTAAACTAGTAAACTATAAAAGAGTTTGGAGAGATTATATCGATCGATCCGTGTCCTTCGGTCTTCAACCTATGCGCCAAATTACTCGCTGCTGCTCCGACGAAGTACGCTCTTCGATCTTGCTCGTCGAAGTGGCTCCACGTCGAGAATTCTTTATACGGATTCCCGTTTCAAACCAAAGCAAGTCGGACATGAAGTTTGCTAGCCGACATGTCTAAAATTGAAGTAGAGAGAGTGTAGAATATTTTGTCTCAAGGCACCCAAACATTTGGGAGGAGGTAAATTGAAGTTGCCAAGTGATTGAAGAAATGAGCATAGGATTTTTGCAAGTGAAGAGAATTGTTGTGGTTAATGAAAAATTGGGAAAAAACTACTCTAGAAGGGCTTGCATGGTGTAAGCCCCTCTAGAGCCATTGGATGGGCTCCCTTTGCAAGTGGAGGGAGCCCATCCAAGGGTTATGCAAGGGCTTGCACTATGCAAGCCCTTGCATAGTATTTTTTTCCAAAAAATTGGGCTCAGCTAATTTTTAAGCTCTCTGTGTATTGTTGTGAAGTGTTGTAGTGATGGTGTTAATAAATACCAAGCAACACCTAAATTAAAACCATCACCTCAAGAAAATGGGGTGGGGGGAGGGGGGCACGAAATCAACATGCTGGGAAAACCCAGCCACACACCCCACACAAATAAAATATCTCATGAAAATATCCTGCACAATACAAAACCAATTAATGCCAATGAAATATCCTGCCCACCCCAATTTATGCTCACGAATTCCACACCATGAAAAGCCTACAAAATAGAGGCAGCCTAGAAAAGAAGCCCACTAATTTTTCCCTGCACAATAAATACTCACAGCCTCGCAAAAATACGCAAACTAAAATTTCCATTTCCTCTTTAAATATTAAACTAAATATTTAAATCGGAAGATAAGAAAATAGCAACTTCAAAATGTAATCTTGTGACGGATCACAAGAAAACCCCTCATCCGTATATCTATACCTGCATCCGTATTCGACTGAATACTGATACAACGAGACGAAAGTAATCCAACAATTTAATACTAGGACCCGGCTTAAACCAAAGTCCGCTAGTATGATCCGTCCAATCATAATCCATGCACAAGTGCACGTATATAATCGAACCCTGCCATAAAACCATACGGCCTCTACAACGTTCGTCCGAACTGGGAAAACTTTCTGTGGGGGACTCTAAAGACTCGTCAATACTTTGGCAGTGGGTTTAACCAAAGCACGTCAGTGGTACTAGCTGTACGTAACGGCTGCCCATGTATTGAGAAAAAGGATGCCGATGAGCGAACTCATCCTAAAACCCTACTGAGCCTGTCAGTGACAATATCCGTATAGTCCGGTCTGTTCATCTATGAGTATCGCATATCGGGCCTAGGGGGTTGGTAAACGTTAGACCCCCAATAGCGGTATAAGTCGTGTCGGAGTGTAGCCCATAACACCCTGAGAAACTACTGGAATACCTACCAGTAAATCTCACTTACCCTGGCCAGGGATTTCGTGTAATGGCTTTCCAGATACAGGGCGATCTCACCCCCAATACCGGGAGAGACGAATCCCCTGCCGATCTGCTCACTGCCTCCATATGGCTCGGGACTGTACCTAACTAAAATCAGTTTGCACGACTCTTTTGATCCGTGGTAGGGTAGTAATCAAAGCACAGTGGGAACTCACACGAGACAAATGACGATCTCAGGTCGATAGACTAACCTGTACACATGTTACCAGGGAACTGCTATGTAACGATAGGTATAATTTCCAACTAGCATATTCCTGGCAAGTCTGTCCGGTGTACTCATAGCCCAATGAGCACCTGTATACTATCTTAGGTGAACCAACTGACACCAATGGCTTGTGAGACCAGCCACCGCCCCTCGTCGGGGTCTCGATCCATATACACTAGTCTACTCTCGGAGTATTGATGCCCAGTCTCGAAACTCCCATGACTAGGGACACTTTAAGGATGTACTTATAGACCCCAGCTCCCACGTATATGATCGCCATCATAGTGCCGGCAGTCAAGCAAGAATCCTATGGGCTCTATCAACGTGTAATAGTGAGCTGTGATATCACGATGATAAAGACAAACCAGATAGCATACTATCATCTCGAGTAAGACTGTCCTACCGGTATAGGTCCACCCTCAATCATTGCAATCATGTGCGTGCGATCCAATAATTTACTTTGAGGGCACTATATCCAACAATCTCCCACTTGCACTTAAGGCTAATTATTGCGATGTCGCATACTCACAGCCCGTATGATACCGAACACCCAACTTCTCTACTGATCAGTCTCACAATGCTTGTTTGTGAAACTATTGCGTTCGAGAAATAGCCTCAGTGGGTAGATCTGCTCTGATGTTTCTTTCTATGTCTCTCTTTATCTCAAGTTTGCGAAGAAAGCCATCTCCCGAATTGACTAATACCTGTCTTAGAATATGTTTGGATATCTGATAGGACCTAGTTCACAAATGAACTCCAAATCCAGCAAACTTCTTAGACTGTATCGTCAACTGAATTTAATCAGTATCCTGCGCTATGCCTCCCTCAGTATCTGCATGGACCACCTGTCCAAACTACTGCCCCTCGTCGGAAGGAAAACTATAACTTTGACAGTCACTATGTCATCCAGGTCATCTTGGATGCCTGGAATGATAACTGTCTCCCGAAGGAGGCTATCGTTATTAAATCCCTAGAACATATACTTATGTTCATAAAACCGCTTCCGAACGTTTCTCCAGGATTGCATTAATATCAAATTATTGCAGCTGGTGTAAAAACAACATCTGGTGTGGTACTCGACATCTCATGATCAACTCAATTGCCTAAGCAAGTGATATGTTAATCATGCACATCCCTCTTCCCTTTAGTCTGTAATACACCTTTAGAGAGGGTGACTCCATCACCTTCAGGTACACCACCATACCAGGAGTCGTCCATTCTAAATATCTTTAGAATGCTGTCTAAGTACCCAGATTGGGATACTTCCTAAATCTAGATCTAAAACCATAGATCAAGTAACCAGAATGCCTGATATTATATCCATATCCTATGTGGAGAAACTACTATGTGACAACCACCGTATAATCAATCGTAGTATAGGAATTTCACTTCCTACTATGTGTATGTCATTCAAATACCAGGACATTACACCCTACTACCTTCTTCACAGATCCATCCCTTATTCTGATGAAGTCAAACATATGACTGTGACATCAAAAATAGATGATCTATCTCCGCTATATCTGCTTTGGTCTGTAAATAGACACAAGCTACTTGTCCACTATATTTTCGCTGCTCCCACTGACTACAACAACCCTCTAGCAGAATCATATAGACGTGCACTTCTAAAGCTAGTTTAGAATGATGCTACACTCATCCTCCTGCTGGGTCTTATAGTCTTGAACAGCAGTAATGGCAAGTCTGGGTAAACAAGAACCTCGCTGTCACCGTCTTTGAGAACACCGATGTGCCTCTCGGTTGCCTGAGGTTACCCACAATAAGTGCGGAGTGGCTAATGGAATGTCAAACCTGATTGAATCTTTTGGTCCTATTAAATTTACAGTAATCGTCTGTGGTTCTGGAATCACTTCCAGTTCTACCATACTCCCACTACTATTTTCTGAAAAAGTCCATTTTACTAAAACTGTGGCGAGTCAAGAACAATATCACTATTGATCTTCCAGATGGTAGAAAATTAACCTTCGTCATAGCCCGGGTTAACCCACAAACAGCTATTACAGAAACGTGCCTTGAGTTATACAGAGTCTTGTTTTAAGTATAAGCCGGACAACTCCATATACCTTAACATCGTTAAGATATGATCCATTCTATATATACAATATAGATACAGAGGCACTGATTTAATTGGAACCAGATTCAAATCATGCAGCCGTATCCAGTGCATGCCATCTAAATGGAGAGAGATCGATCAGCATTACTCAACTTAGGAGTGCATCCAGATACGAGTAACCTGAAAGAGAAGCAATTTCTCAAAACCATTACTATCAACTGAATACCAAACGCAAATATCTACATTTTCGTTCACCTTGAAGAATCCCGATACTTGAAACACATGGTTCTCTACTTTATTCTTGTACCTATAACTTCTCAAAACTTGGACCTTGTATTTCTAAGAAACACATGTCTAAAACATTAGAAGTCATAAGCAAATAGATTATAGTACGAGGACCAACCCCTATGTCCTGATGGACACTGGACAACATACAATACTTTGTACAAGTCCCCTGAGTTGAATAACTCAAACCCTGTGCGTCGTAGGTTGAAAACTGTACTTATAGTTAAGAAGAATTACACCGCTGTTTAATGCTCCTTACCTAGCCATCAACTGATATAGGTAAATGTCATAGACATAATTCCAAAAAGTTATATCCGACTTTATAAAATAAACGTACAGATATATTAGTTTGAAATTGGTGCATAACAACGGATATTCAATACCAAATATTTGTCGTCCGGCAAAAACCCAGGCGATTTCCTCAAATATCACTAATTACAACAAATCCCGATATAATGAGGATGATCACCTAATTCCCAATAACTTACTCCCACTCATCATCTGTAAAACCATACAGATGTGAGAATCATACCTGGTAAATACATACCCTGGAGTAAGGGTCTAATTGGGAAATCAGTTTTCTATTAACAACGCATAGTGAAACTGAAACATGAAAATGTTTCGTAGGGGTATCCACGTATTCCTAGTAATGCCTCTTCCATTATCAGATTCATGACTGTAACCATATATACGCGGTTTGGTCGTGAATGATAGCAGTCACAATTTACTCTGCCCTTTTTCTAATCCCTTTATTTGTCTTTACTTATTACCTTCTGTACACCACACTTAGGCTAATTGGTTTTTTTCATTCCCTACCTTTCAACACCTGCCTATGGTTTGGAAGAAGACTATCCAATAAGCGCAATAGGTGTACCCTCTCCTAATCCTAGGAGTCCTCACAACCTGAAAGATGGTAAAAGGAAAAGACAGCTGAATAATCCTATTCAATCTCTCCAGAACCAGAATCCATCCTCGAATCTGGAACAAATTCCTTCGAGTATGTATATAACCATACAATGGATTTATCCAATGGAAGTGGATGTTCGTAGTAATACGGGGTGTTCTTAGAGAAATGCAAAGGGTAAAAGAAGGAGTAGCAATGATGTATGCAACTCAGACAATCCAAAAGCCAATATGTTTTAAGAAAGTTCGGTTAACTTTGTCACTGAGTCATAGTCTAGGGTCTGGTCATAGTCACTGCCAAAGAGAGAGAGAATAAAGAAACACTCTGTGTGCACTCTAACTTATATCAGAGTGGTTAATCACTTTATCTAATCAGGATGTCTACCACTGTAATCTCAAATTCTCCTCCAAACCTGAAAGAAGAATTAGTCGGGATCACCCAAGGAGTAAACCAACCCATCAGTGGGAATCGGGTTCCAACTATCATCACATGATAACCTGATGGAATCCACTCACGTTATCACACTCCAGAAGGTAAGCACATGCCTAGTAAGTTTCCTGTATGTTTGAAACTCCCGATGTTATTTTTACCCCATGCTTTTATGACTTTGACGAAGGCCAACATATCATAAGTCACATGTCAAGTTCTACCCGTCATTATCCAGGTTAATTTGAACCCACCCGTACATACCCTTAACGAAGGCCAAAATAGTAGTACGACTGTCCCAAACCAACACATCTATCTATGCAACAGAAAAGTAACAAATAGCTACCATACACTATGCCTTGACGAAGGCCAACATACATAGCATGAATACTAAGTGTTATGCGTCTGAAATAACGGAGGGCTACGAATGGTTTTTGGCGAAAAATCTTTAATGTAATGAACTTGATATCGTTGAAGGAACCGGATAGCTTTTTACAAAAATATAGTGGCGAAAACCTTTGCTAAAGAGGTCACTCCCGGTGAAGGGATCTCGGCTCTTTCCCCGTAGAATGAGGTGCAGGATATTCGAACTGAATACCGCGATGCAAAGCAAAAAGTAATCGACTATAGTGAAATTATTACCTTGACGCAAACTTCTGTCCAAGCGGTCACTCACAATGAAGGGATCTCGGCCCTTGCCTCGTCGAATGAGGTGCTGGATATTCATAACCGAATACCACTATGCATAACAAAAGAGAACGTCCTTGTAATAACAGCTTTTTGAAAATTGTTCTAACTACGTCAGTCAGGTCTGTTTTTCTTGCATTGATCTGAATCAACGCAGTCCTATCAATTAATCACACCAAAAAGAACGAAAATATGATGTACGTATATACCATCCGCATTCGCCACTGGGTCCCGTCATCACCCGTTAGGTTACTTAACTAACGACAGAGCGGGGATAGAACTAGCGCGGGTGTAAAACATATACAACATATACTAGTATATATATATCAATATATAATAATCGCTCCAGGTATGATAAATGCAGTATCATAGAAAAGTAATAAGTATCACAGAATAATACAGATAATCTGGGAGCCCCGGGTTTCCTTTAAGCCGCAAGTGAAACCCGATGTTCCACTGGTCGTGTGGATAGCCCGTGCAATGAAAACCTAGGCCCCTACGAGTGCGGCAAGTTACCCACCAAAACCAGTAGCGAGGCAGCCCCATTCAACAAAGTGAATGAACCACTCGGTACTTCACGGAATACGGTAACTTGAGCACCCCTCCTTGGGTCAACCTGTACCCCTTACGAGTGCGGCGAATAGCCCGCCGATTCTAGAGTGAAGCCCCCTCCATCTCAAAGCCATGAGATGCGGGCTTGTTGCCTTCTAGAACCCGGCTATCCGTGCACCCCACCGCGGGGTAATCCTAGTACGGAAAAGAAAATATGTACAACGGATACATCGACCTCAACCCGGTCGTGCCCCAAAAGAATAATATACAAATAGGCAGTGACGGCAGTCCACATGTTGGACGCTCGCCCCGTGATATTAAATGCACAAATAAAACCAAACTGCACTACTATTGCACGCAAGCTATCCACCACGACAAATTCGTAACAACACAGCACAACACAGAATATCAACGTGAATGTCACGTTCACAAACCCGTCTAAAAGAGCAATAGCAATTAGATAAGATTTACCGCTCGAATGACATTCACGGTCGCAGATAATAATGTAAGTACTGCAAACTTTAAACAATATTAGAAAATATCGATTTCGAAATAACTCCCGAGTAGCCCAAAACAACTAGATAAATCCATATCAAAACTAGGCTAAACTAGCAATACCAATGAACGAATATTCCAGAGACTAAATGCCATTGGTGAAGAAATGGGGCAAAAAATTTTTTTAAAAGGAAATTGGGCTCTGTGGATTTTGTGTAGTTCTTTTTGGTGTGAGTTGTGAGTCAATTAAACAAACTCAGCCCAAAAAAAATATCAACACAAAACAAAAGCAAACAATGCCAAAATAATCACAGATCATTAGTCACCTAATGACCGAAATAGCCAGCATAAATATTGCCAAAGAATTTAGCCCAATCAAAAGAATATCAACATGGTATTGTTTCGGGTTGTTTCGGTTTCGATATTTTAACATTGTCTAAACCAACTAGTATGCGGTTAATGGATCGGCTCTGATACCATGTAAGGCAACGGCAGCGCCCCGGACGTCTTTCCGAAGCCAAATGCGGAACAAAAAACTTTTTTCAAACCGGCGCTATCGTAACCTTAAAACCCGGATCGTTCCATTAACCGTAAACTACTAAACTGTAAAAGAGTTTGGAGAGATTATACCGATCGATCCGTGTCTTTCGGTCTTCAACCTCTGCGCCAAATTCCTCGCTGCTGCTCCGACGAAGTACACTCTCCGATATTGCTCGTCGAAGTGGTTCCACGTCGAGAATTCTTTATACGGACTCGCACTTCAAACCGAAATAACTTGGACATGAAGTTTGCTAACCGACATGTCCAAGATTGAAGTAGAGAGAGTGTAGAATATTTTGTCTCAAGACACCCAAACGTTTGGAAGGAGGTAAATTGAAGTTGCCAAGTGATCGAAGAAATGAGCATAGGATTTTTGCGAGTGAAGAGAATTATTGTGGCTAATGAAAAATGAAAAATTGGGCTCAGCAGCCAATTTTTAAGCTCTCTGTGTATTGTTGTGAAGTGTTGTAGTATTGGTGTTAATAAAAACCAAGCAACACCTAAATTAAAACCATCACCTCAAGAAAATAGGGGAGGCACGAAATCAACATGCTGGGAAACCCCAGCCACACACCTCACACAAATAAAATATCTTATGAAAATATCCTACACAGTACAAAACCAATTAATGCCAATGAAATATCCTACCCACCCCAATTTATGCTCACGAATTACTCAACATGAAAAGCCCACGAAATTGAGGCAGCCTAGAAAAGAAGCCCACTAATTTTTCCAGCCTCGCAAAAATATGCAAACTAAAATTTCCATTTCCACTTTAAATATTAAACTAAATATTCAAATCGGAAGATAAGAAAATGGCAACTTCAAAAACTAATCATGTGACGGATCACAAGAAAACCCCTCATCCATATATATATACCTGCATCCGTATTCGACTGAATACGGATACAATGAGACGAAAGTAATCAAACAATTTAATACTAGAATTCGGCTTAAACCAAAGCCCGCTGGTATGATCCGTCCGATCATGATCCGTGCATAAGTGCACGTATATGATCGAACCCTGCCATAAAACCATACGGCCTCTATAACGTTTCTCCCGAACTGGGAAAACTTTCTGTGGGGGACTCTAAAGACTCGTCAATACTCTGGCAGTGGATTTAACCACAAGCACGTCAGTGGTACAAGCTGTACGTAACGGCTGCCCATGTATTGAGCAAAAGGGATAACGATGAGCGAACTCATCCTGAAACCCTAATGAGCCTGTCAGTGACAATCCGTACAGTCCGGTCCGTTCGTCTATGAGTATCGCATATCGGGCTTAGGAGACTGGTAAACGTTAGACCCCCAATAGCAGTATAAGTCGTGTCGAAGTGTAGCCCAGAACCCCCTGAGAAACTATTGGAATACCAACCAGTAAATCTCACTTAGCCTGGCCAGGGATTTCGTGTAATGGTTCCCCAAATACAGCACGATCTCACCCCCAATACTGGGAGAGACGAATCCCCTGCCGATCCGCTCACTGCCTCCATGTGGCTCGGGACTGTACCCAACTAAAACCTGTTTGCACGACTCCTTTGAGCCGTGGTAAGGTAGTAATCAAAACACAGTGGGAACTCACACGAGACAAATGATGATCTCAGGTCGATAGACTAACCTGTACATATGTCACCAGAGAACTGCTATCTGATGATAGGTATAATTTCCAACTAGCATGTTCCCGGCCAGTCTGTCTGGTGTACTCATAACCCAATGAGCACCTGTATACTATCTTAGGTGAACCAACTGACACCAATGGCTTGTGATACCAGCCACCGCCCCTCGTCGGGGTCTCGATCCGTATACACTAGTCTACTCTCAGAGTATCGATCCCCAGTCTCGAAACTCTCACAACTAGGGACACTTTAAGGATGTGCTTATAGACCCCAGCTCCCACGTATATGATCGCCATCATACTGCTGGCAGTCAAGTAAGAATCTATGGGCTCTATCAACGTGTAATAATGAGCTCTAATATCACCTAAAGCATGTACACGATGATAACGACAAACCATATAGCATACTATCATCTCGAGTAAGACTGTCCTACCGGTATAGGTCCAACCTCAATCATTGCAATCACATGCCTGCGATCCAATAATTGACTTTGAGGGCACTATATCCAACAGAATTGAAGTGGGAAAATTTTTGGGCATCAAGGAGGAGGGCTCGGCCAATTTAGAAGAGGGAGAGAGAGGTGTGGGTGTGTATGATTTTGTGTAGAAACTTCCCAAATAATTACCTCTTTTAAGTCTTTTCAATAATTTCTTTATTTAATTAATTTTATTTTCTAAACAATCTTAGAAAAGTCTAGAATTTTGAAGACAAATCCAAGAAGAGAAGCGCATGCTACAAACCTAATTCTAATATGTCATGGTTCACTTTTGTAAAATTAACCCACTCCAATTTAAAATTTGCATTAATTTAATGTATAATTAAAAGCTTATATTAATAATAGAAATAATTAATTAAGGAAAAATATTTAAGTAAACTAATAATTTATAAGTGACTAAATAAATACCAAATACTAGCAATTACATAGTTAAAATAGGCGTATTTAAATCTATATTGAAAAATAATTATAGTTAAGTTTTACGGAAAATACAGTTTATTTTACCGATTATCAGAAAATTCACCTAAAGGATTTTATTTAGTTATTTATTTTTAAAACGTTACACATCCATATAACGACATATCACACCAAGTCATCATATCACATCGTATACTCTTTTCATCACATTAATATCTCACATTAAGTCATTGTTACATATATATATTCTATCTTATAAATCTCATGTCATGCTACTCTAAATCTCATACTTATTCTCGTGCACTACATATCTATATATCGTGATTCACATTCTCTTTTCATATCCTTATATATCATTTCGAGACATCATTTCTATCATATAATGTCAAAAAGTCCTATCCCAATAACTTTCATCTCATATCTCGATATATATATTCAATCATTCATATCATCTCTATCTATCTTTTTAACCATATCCATAGTTTTCTAATATAGGTTTTCTTAACCATATTCTATATATCAGTTTCAATCACAATTTGCGGGGGTACTATACGCCATCCACCCGACTTCCCTCGTAGATATAAATCTACTCACCTGCGGATTTTCTTGTTCAGCTGTAGTCGATGGCTTCGTCGTCTCGGAATCCAGGCGAAGGTAACTACAATAAATACACAATCGCAAATGCTATTAACATCAAGTTCGGAAAACCAATACGGCACACGGTTCGCCTATAGGTTAGAACTCATAACCTACGCATGCAAAACCAACCAAATAACTCTCGTCCGTTGACGTACAAACGCCCAACGACCAAATGCAATATCAAATCCCAAAACCCTAGTTCATAAATCACAAATACTAAATCAGCAACAAAGGAAATCACTCCCAGATTTCATCTCAGATTAAATTAGCTAATTCTACATATATAGAGCATCTAATTATCAGATAAGGGAGCTACTGATCAAGCATGAACCTATTTGCTCACACCGAGGCCGACATTTGCGGCCAAAAAGGGATTATTTGAGGCCAGACCAAAGAATTACGGGCTTGGGGCTCTAGGGTAGCTTCAAGGTTGCTTACACGACTCACTTTAATCGCTATATAATTTTTAAGGTCTCACGGTAGCAGCAGATCTCTAAATACCATCACTACTTCCACAAAAATCCGATATCGGCAAATCTAAAGTTAGCATCTTGGTGTCTAGTCTCTGGATTTGTCCAGAATTCTAACACAAAGGTCTTGTAACTGCCAGTACACATCACCACAACACCACTCAAACCCTAAACCTCATCTAGGAAATTTCTAAGATCACTATCCACACTTAATCACCTTCTAAACTAAACTAGAATTCCATAAACATAATAACTTAGCTAGGGTTTAGAATTATATCTCATTTGGCAACTCAAGAATTTTCTTGAGATGCTCAACATCTTCAAAATCGAAGTTTGCTTGGTCCAATGTGTTGAGGATGAGGTGGAAAACATTTTTAATGAAGGAGGTATAGGGTTTTGATGATGATTTTGAGATGGGTCATGAGGGTAGAAGTGGAGGAGCTTGAAGTTGAAGGAGATGAAGAAAATAATGGGGGAGATGATTGAAGGCAGCCCTCTCTCTCTCCTATCCTCACTCTCTCTTATTCTCACCCCTCACAAGCCCATGCCTCACTCTCTCTCTCCAATAATTTACACTTTTCCCTTTTCTCTTTTCCTTTTCCCTAAAAGCCAAATATAAATAAAACAACACAAATGAAACAACATGCCACAAAATACAACATGTCGTAGTGCACTAGCCATGGTTAAATGTAGAAACACGGATTTGGCTTAATCGCGATTAGTAGTGCACTAATCAATTTTTATTTAAACTTGCGTATAATTAATTATAAAAATGCCAAATCCACTAAATATATATTTAAATGAATAAATCATTTTAATCTGCAATTATTTCACAATTATCGGTATATATTTATACCATTTTACGGAAACCCCAATTTCGCAAATCCGGTAGTTTTCGTGAAATATATTATGTTAATATTGAATTCCAAAAATAATATTATATATTTTCTGAAATGTTACAATCTTCCCCCCTTAAATAAATTTGGTCCTCGAATTTAAATTTAAACTCCGAAATGCTAAAACATTTTAATAATCAACTCAAATCAACAGGGCTCCGAAATCACGGAAGACATAGAAATACTATAGCGCATCATGTGCGCCTGAAAACGAGTACGAAACTCAAAATCGAACTCCGTCAAGCGTCACGCAAATCGTTGTATTTGCACTCATATCATCGGAGTTACATTGGGGATACAGATCTCGAAATCCACTACTGAAATTCAATATACACTAGTCAAATACTATAATACGTGTATAGTTCGCATCCTTAGAAAAATCTCTTAAAACGGAATAAAACAAATGCAAAATCTTCTCTGAATCGCCGTATGATGCGTAACTCACGGCACAAGTGACGGACGCTCATTTGTAAAGTAATAAATATATGTTCATATAGATTTTGCTCAAATATATGTTCCGCCCTTTTTGAAATATCCCAAAAGATTTTCCTTTGTAAACGTTCGTGTCGCCCACGGACACGTAGGAAATAGCGAGACTATAGCTCCTTTTGAAAACCTCTTCTTATGCTTTTTTATGCATGCAAAGTACTCAGGTACTGTCTTCAGATCAGTCCTGTTCGGCTACTACATAATATAGTGCCCATCATGAACAAGGTGCTCAAGAGCAAAATATGCCTCAAAAGGCGTATCCAATAATCACGTGTGTCTGATGCGCACAGAAATCAAATCCAAATACAAGTGCCACCATATGCACGAAAGCAAACTAAGTGCAACGGGTGTGCATGAAAGCATCTGTCCAGTACAACGGGTGTGCATGAAAGCATCTGTCCAGTGCAACGGGTGTGCACGACAACAACATCTAGTGCATCTATAGTTCACGAAAATCTCAATCCAGTGCAACCAACATGCACAATGAAAATCCCAATTGAGTGCATCTGGTGTGCACAAAATCACATCTCATATCATGCGCCCAACATGCGCGTATATCCAAATCAAGAGAATCCGTCATGCACGAATAAAAATCTAAGTCAACTGCGTCCAACATGCACGAATAAAATCTCACCCAAACGCATCCGACATGCACGAATAATATCTCACTCCAGTGCATTCGATGCGCACAGAATCCAATACCAAGCACCTAATATGCCCAAACATCCAACTCAAGCGCGTCAGGTCCGTAAAAAGCATCTAGTGCAGTATCATGCACGAAAACGAACGTCAAGTGTAAACGCGAACAAAAACACAAATCCGGTAACACAAATGCTCAAGACATAAATCGAGTGCAACCAAGGTACGGAATATCAATCTGGTGCAACAAATGCACGAAAATGAAAATCTAGTGCAACAAATGCACGAAACACAAATTCGGTGCATCCAGTGCACGAAATACAATTCTGGTGCATCTAGTGCACGAATTACAAATCGAGTGCAACAAATGCACGGAGGCTCATAAATAACTCAAATGCGTATAAGAATAACACCGAGTGTACCAAGGTGCATAAAATCAAAAACATGTGCAATTATGTGCACAAAATTCGTACCAATGCACTGCAAGCAGATGTGAGCTATACCGAGTGCAAAATCAAATCGAGTGCGTACCACATGCATAGATCAAATCAACTGTATGAAATCCATGAAATCATAAACAAGTGCTACCAGGGCACAAAATCGACATCAAGTGCAATAGATATGCACAAATTGCAAATCAGCACAATGGTGTATAAAATATATATCAAGTGCAATATCTAGGCACAAAAATGTAAATACCCAGTAGGTGTAGCCATGGTGCAAGAAAACAATACTACGAAACTCAATTATCAAAACTCAAATCCAAGTGATATAAGCGTGATACTCGGATCACAAACGCAAATTGCAACAAATGAGATTGAGGTACATCTCCTACAATGTCGAAAAATAACGGTGCGCCCAAGACTGGTAGAGTAAGAACATCTGCTTTCCTCCTACTCAGAGTCTGGCGTCCTCTGTCTCTGGGTCCTCATATACTCTGTGGATTACCAATCTCGCAATCCATCGGCTCGTCGGCCCGGTCAGGTGTACTAATGGAAACGATTCCGCTCTGACACCCTCTGGTCATTTCTCGGCCAATTAGTATAACCACTCGTAAAGCAGCACGTCACTGGCGTCGGCCTCTTGCCCTCTGAATACACATGACACAACTGATCCTCGGTGCAAATCTTGTCACAGCAGTGTCCTGTAAGACACCTTCTCAATGTCTCTTCCGATCTCGCCTATATCGATCTGTACGGAGGCTGGTACTATTACATAATCTTTTCTCGTTTTCTGGACATCCGCGTTCTCAGCACAACATTTCCTCGGGAACTGGCCGTATCCCAACGCTTCTGTATACATATCAGATCTCTAATCTCAACGGGGAGTAACAACAGCTCGTTAACATCTTGCACGAACCTCTTGTTCCACTCGTCTTTATTATCGTCCGCTTCGACGCCACGTCTTGCTAACTGCGTAATGCAATTGTTCTCGGCTACAGTCAATCCGGAGTCTCTCATATGGACTCGAAATTACGAACTCGGTATCTTCATCACTCTGTAGAAGAAATCTAGCCGAACACGTCCTGGGGAACTCGTCCTAATCATCGTAGGAATACTCTATATTCGTCCATTCTCAATCAACTCACAACGCATCTGGGTGAGGTCCTCTATCCGAAGCTGGTCAACTTACTAATCTCCTATCGGATCATCCAACGAACAACGTCATCTCTGGATCGATCTACTCTAGATTTGGGTAAGATTCTCCACACTGGAAATCTTCAACTCAACTCGGCCTGCGTCGGCGCATCAATCAGACGAATCATCTCAATCGCTTAACTCTACTCAAGATAGACTAGTTATCTCCTATCGCCTCTCTGCCCGAAAGCTCCAGCGATCTCAGCTTATAAGTTCTGGAAGCGACATCCCATCAATCTCAACAACAGCTTGGTCATCCATCTACACGGTAGACGACATCACAATCTCTGAGGTAGGCTGTACATCAACAGTCCTCTCACAACAGGCAGTTTCTAACAATGGCCCGATCATACGGTGCAAAACCGAACACTCGCCTCAAACGAGAGGTCACAACACAAACACTAAATCAATAAGTTCTTAAGTCACCAGAAAACACGATGGTCAGTCCTCCTCCATAACGAGCTCGTCCTGACCGCATCACTAGCAGCAGCTCAATCTATGCTCAACCATGGTGATAGGAACCTCAAGCATGTATCGATGAAAACAGATCAAAGGAATGAGAGGAATCAATAGATCCCAAAATGGATCAACTAGATAGGTCAGGTAGTTTTACTGAGTTTAGGCTCCATGATCATAAGGAGGGACGAAATCAATGAGAGTATGATCATTGGAACGAACAGAATCAAGGGTCTCAAATGGATGTATAATCAAGGGATCGAAGAGAATCACAAGTCTCAAGACATGTACATCCTAAGTTTTCTTAAGTTGAGTATCGTATCGTAAATATTCCGCAGAACATACGTACGGTATGTCACTCTACTCAAGCTACCTACTCCATCAATCAGGTTCAGCCTATGTAACGAGAGTTCGGGTCTAATACCCCCCTGTTCAAGTTTAAGTTCCGTAAGGTCAAACTTAGGTTCCGAAATAGATTACACCCTAGACTCCACATAACAAACCTACACTCGAACCAAGATTAAACCTAGCACTCTGATAACAACTTTGCCACGACCCGAAAATATTAGCTCGCGGCCGGCACTTAAATCACGCCACGTCTATAGGCGTAACGTAATTCAAGTAAGCCAAAGCCCAGAAATCTAAACATTTTAAAAGAAAATAGAAGATGTAAAGTTTTGAAATAAAGGTATGATGAAATCAAAAGTTTTCTTAAATGCATAGATAACGGAACATGAAAATGCAAGTGGATTTACTAGTTGAAAAACATGTTTCGTCTTTTAAAAATTTGGGCAGCACCTCCCTTGTATATTTTTATCCAAAACCACATATACATGATAATATAAAAAGCATCCCCAAGCGGGAGCTAGCTCTTCGCCAATCGGCGGAATCACAACCACGCAAGACCGAATATATGTATACGACGCCCAACGGCGAAGATCAACACAAAGAATAATGTAAAGCAAGACATCAAACCCACCAAGCTAACATAAAACCCATCGCTCTAAATCTCGCAACTACAAGTCTTGCTAAGTCTTACTACTTATACAAATAATAGTTTCTGATTGATGGAGTTAACTAGATATAATGAAATAGTAAATACAAGAGTGGCACGATCCAATATGTACCACCTACCAAAGCAAGTCACCCGAATGCATGATATGTGCCAGTGATGCCCTACTGATCCATGCGGTCAACCTGCAAGAATTGTGGCACAATAGGGGTGAGTTGCCAACTCGTGAGTAGAAAACACTATCAGGTAGAAATCGAATAAAACAACGATTCCTAGGTCAACTATATCATAAAGGTAATACTATGATATCTAGGGTGACCGTATCTGTATGTGCCAACAATATAATCAATGCCTATCAGTATGTGGATAACATCTACGTGTCCATCAATGACACCACAACATCAAGCATGTAAATATCATGAAAGCATATACATGTAAATATGAGGATATCAATCAACGTGTGTCCATCAATAACACATCAAAATCATGGAACCTGAGTGTTCAACATCGACCCTCGAAACATCATGAAACCCGTGTCCAGTATCGATACGTAAATCCTTATATCTCAGGCGCCGCATCTTCAGATCGGCACTCAGGCGCCGAATACTCTGGTCGGCCCTCATATCCATCTCATGACTCCGGTCGGTATCCTCTGGATAACCGCCGAGTCCAAATACTATCACCTGTAGGTAGTGCTCCCGTGCGAGGGTCACCGCCTAAAAATACGAGTCTTCTTGCCCTGGGGTACCTTACCGGGTACACCATGTACCCGCAGATGGTGCCTACCGCTCCTCGAATCGGGTTTCACATGCCAATCTCAGAACCGAGAAAACACATGTTGGACGTCTCGAGATATCATATTAAGAGAAACCAGGTTTTTAAAACAATACATACATTCCTTTGAAATAACCACGGTTCTCAAATCCAGAAATCTCATGAAAACAGCATCTCAATGCATATAATCGTAAAGCATGATGTATGCAAACATATAGCAGAAATGTGCATATCCATTATATCATGCGACAAGTTATAGTGATGTGAACATAGCAAGTATATCATGCAACATAGCATAATGATGTGAGCATAGCAATATATCATAGCATGACGTGGTAATTCTACTTTGTAAGTGACATAGCAATTATCGATGATGAAAGTGTGTGAGCCGGCCAATCTGTGTAAGTGTAATATACGCATCATCGATAATGGTATAGGTATACTAGTACAGGTATATGTAATGCAATGAGAATGTCATGAACGTAACATAAAGTAAATTTTGAGTGCAATGCTATAAGGTATACGTCTCTATCACATATCCGATTCGATGAATCTATCAATCGGCATCCAGCCTCATAACATCACGTATGGTACAATCCATCGTACAGCATCCTCTAGTCAAGGGTATAGATCAATCATCATGTAAAACTCATCGTATGGTACAATCCATCGTACAGCATCCTCTAGTCAAGGGTATAGATCAATCATCATGTAAAACTCATCACGTATGGTATCCATAATACGGCGGCATTAAATCATTAGGGATCCTATCAACCTATATGACAATGAGGATACGGACCTAACGTCTCGTACGGCATATCACTCATGATTCACAACATTATATATCTATATACCTATATCCCAGGTCACATCCGTATCAATCTCATATCATGGGACCGACAAAGGTATCAACTATCTCATATCGACTCACATCCATATAACGAAATATGACACCAAGTCATCATATCACATCGTATACTCTTTTCACCACATTAATATCTCACATCAAGTCATTGTTACATATATATTCTATCTTATAAATCTCATGTCATGCTACTCTAAATCTCATACTTATTCTCGTGCACAACATATCTATATATCATGATTCACATTCTCTTTTCATATCCGTATATATCATTTCGAGACATCATTTCTATCATATCATGTCAAAGAGTCATATCCCTATAGTTTTCATCTCATATCTCGATATATATATTCAATCATTCATATCATCTCTAACTATCTTTTAAACAATATCCATAGTTTTCTAATATAGGTTTCCTTAACCATATTCTATATATCGGTTTCCATCATAATTTGCGGGGGTGCTATACGGCATCAATCCGACTTCCCCCATAGATATAAATCTACTAACCTGCGGATCTTCTTGTTCAGCTGTATTCGATGGCTTCGTCGTCTCGGAATCCACGCGAAGGTACCTACAATAAATACACAATCGCAAATGCTATTATCATCAAGTCCGGAAAATCAATACGGCACACGGTTCGCCTATAGGTTAGAACCCACAGCCTACGCATGGAAAACCAACCAACTAACCCTCGTCCGTTGACGTACAAATGCCCAACGACCAAATACAATATCAAATCCCAAAACCCAGGTTCATAAATCACAAATACCAAATCAGAAACAAAGGAAATCACTACCAGATTTCATCTCAGATTAAATTAGCCAATTCTGCATATATAGGGGGTCTAATTATCAGATAAGGGAGCCACAGACCAAGCACGAACCTAATTGCTCACACCAAGGCCGACATTTGCGACCAAAAAGGGATTATTTGCAGCCAGACCAAAGAATTAGGGGCTCGGGGCTCTAGGGTAGCTTCAAGGTTGCCTGCACGACTCACTGTAATCGCTATATAATTTTTAGGGTCTCAGGGTAGCAGCAGATCTCTAAATACCATCACTATTTCTACAAAAATCCGATATTGGAAAATCTAAAGTTAGCATCTTGATGTCTAGTATCTGGTTTTGTCCAGAATTCTAACACTAAGGTCTTGTAACAGCCATTACACATCACCACAACACTTCTCAAACCATAAATCTCATCTTGGAAATTTTTAAGATCACAATCCACACTTAATCACCTTCTAAACTAAACTAGAATACATTAAATATAATAACTTAGCTAGGGTTTAGAATAATACCTCATTTGGCAACTCAAGAATTTTCTTGAATTGCTCAACATCTTCAAAATCCAACTTTGCTTGTTCCAATATGTTGAGAATGAGGCGGGGATCTTTTTTAATGAATGGAGTATATGGTTTTGATGAAGATTTTGAGATGGGTCATGATGGTAGAAATGGGGGAGCTTGAAGTTGAAGGAGATAAAGAAAATAATGGGGGAGATGAATGAAGGCATCCCTCTCTCTCCTATCCTCACTCTCTCTTATTCTCACCCTTCACAAGCCCATGCCTCACTCTCTCCCCCCCCATAATTTACTCTTTTCCCTTTTCTCTTTTTCTTTTCTCTAAAAGCCAAATATAAATAAAACAATACAAATGAAACAACATGCCACAAAATACAACATGTCATGGTGCACTAGCCATGGTTAAATGTAGAAACACGGAATTGTCTTAATCGCGATTAGTAGTGCACTAATCAATTTTTATTTAAACTTGCGTATAATTAATTATAATAATGCCAAATCCACTAAATATATATTGAAATGAATAAATCATTTTAATCTCAATTTATTTCATAATTGTCGGTATATATTTATACCATTTTACGAAAACCCCAATTTCGCAAATCGGGTAGTTTTCGCGAAATATATTATTTTAATATTAAATTACAAAAATAATATTTAATATTTTCTGAAATGTTACAGTCATAGACCTAGTTTGGACTATGATGAAACCTTTTCTCCAGTGGCTATGCTCAGATCCATTCGGATCCTTCTTGCTATTGCTTCCTTCCACGATTATGAGATCTGGAAGATGGACGTAAAGACGGCTTTTCTAAATGGAAATTTTGAATAGTGCGTCTATATGGATCAGTCGCAGTGGGAGCAGCGGGAAAGTGTGCAAGTTGCTTAAGTCCATTTATGGGCTAAAACAGGCATCGCGGAGTTGGAACATCTGTTTTGATGATACAGTCAAAGAATTCGACTTTATCAAAAATCCAGATGAACCGTGCATATATAGTAAGATTGTAGGGAGAAATGTGGTATTCCTCGTCTTGTACGTAGATGCCATTACCTTGATAGGAAATGACATTCCTATGCTACAATCAGTCAAAGGATCCTTTTCACAGAGGTTCTCCATGAAAGACCTGGGTGATGCCAACTACATTCTGGGGATCCAGATCTATCATAGATCTAAGAGAATGTTGGAACTTTCACAGTCAAGGCATATCGACACCATATTGAAAAGATTCATTATGGAAGATTCAAAGCACGATAATCTATCGGCTTGTCACGGAATCACCCTCTCCAAAGAGATGTCCCAAAAGACTGATTTGGAAAGGGTTCTCATGTCAACCATACCCTACGCATCTACGGTAGGCTCTATAATGTATGCGATGTTATGTACCATACCAGATGTAGCATACGCATTGAACTTTGTAAGCCGGTATGAGTCAAACCCAGGGGAGAAGCACTGGATAGCAGTAAAGAACATTCTCAAGTACCTGAGAAGGACTAAGGAGATGTTCTTGGTATATGGCAAAAAAGACCTCTAGATCGAGGCCTTTGCTGACTCCAGCTTCCAGAGTGACAAAGATGACTCCAAGTCTATGTCGGGTTATGTCTTTACCCTCAATGGAGGGGCGGTCTGTTCGAAGAGCACCAAGCAGGACACCGTTGCTGACGCGACGATGGAAGCGAAATACATAGCTGCTTGCGATGCCACAAAAGTAGCTGTCTGGATGAAGAAGTTCCTTGTAGAAGTTCAGGTGGTTCAGACCATTGTTAATCCAATACCTCTGTATTGTGACAAAAACAGCGCTATAGCTTTAGCGAAGAAACCCAGGTCCCATCAGAAGTCCAGACACATTTTGAGGCGGTACCACCTGATCAGGGAGATCGTAGATCGCCGGGAGATCGAGGTAAGGAGAGTAGATGCGGAGAATAACACTGCGGATCCACTCACGAAGGCCATCCCTCAGACACAGTTCGAGAGTGTAATCGAGATGATAGGTCTGTGATATGCCAATACATGGCCCTAGTGCAAGTGGGAGATTATTAGTGTATATGCCCTAGAGGCCATTATTTTATCATACTGGTTTGTATATTACTTAATGGAAGCTTAGGATACTGACAGTTGTATTGACACTCTTGCTCAAAATGGTAGTATGCTACTTTGTTTGTTTCTACTTCAATATGTGCATGCGTTTCTTTTAGCATATCACTTATACATATTAGTAGAGCCCTTAGGATCTTTGCTTGATTTCTAGTGTTGTGATGGTAGTCACACTAGTGGAGGCTGGGTAATCTACAAGCACATACTTATACAGGTCCCTAATCGTAGGATTATTGAGACGGGGCATAGACACTCCGGAGTAGACTAGTATATACGCTTCTCATCCCAGCAGGGGAGATGACCTGTCTCACAGCCATTAGTACGTCGTACTGGAGATAGTATGCAGGTACTCGTAAGGTTACGAGTACACTGGACAGGACTCGTCGGGAACTGTTGGTTGGTATTATACCTATCGTCGGGTAGCAGTTCCGAGGTGACATGAGTACAGCTTAGTCCGTCGACTTGACACAGCTATTTCGCCTCGAGTGTGTTCCCTCTGTACTTTGATTACTACCCTACCACGGCTTAAAGGAGTCATGCAAACAGGTAGTAGTTGGGTGCAGTCCCGAAGCACTTGAAGGTAGTGGCGGTTAGATAGGATTCGTCTCCTCCGGTATTGGGGGTTGATATCGTGCTGTGTTCAGAGAGCCATTACACAAAGTCCCTGGCCAGGGCAAGAGAGATTTACTGGTAGGTATTCCAGTAGTTTCTCAGGGTGTTTTGAGCTACACTCCGGCACGAATTATTGCGCTATTAGGGGTCTGACGATTACCGCCCCCTAGGCCCGATATGCGATACTCTTAGACGAACAGACCGGACTGTACAAAGATTGTCAAATTCAGGCTCAGTAGGAGTTCGGATGGGTTTTCCTCATCGGCCTTCTTATCGACATCTACTTAGGGACCGTTACGTGCAGCTAGTACCGCTTGCGGCATGTGGTTAAACCCACAGCCAATGTAGTGTTGAGTCCTTAGAGTCCCACATAGAGAGTTTCCCTGCACCGGGCAAAAGGTGTAGAGGCCATATAGTTTTACGGCAGGGCTTCGATCACTTACGTGCACTTGTGCGCGTATGATGTTCGGGTGGATAATACTAGTGGGCTTTGGTTTAAGCCAGATTCTAGTATTATATTGATGGATCAGTTTCGTCTTTTTGTATTCGTGTTTCTCGGAACACGAATGCGCCTATGTATATACGGATGAGAGGGGCATAGAAGGAGACACCTCATTAGGGTTTCGACCATTGACTTGATTAAAACAATTATGAGGTGGAGGAAAGTATTTGTTATTTTTGTAAATGATAATTTAGGCATGGCTACTTGTTTTGACTACTTGACTTTGTTTGACCATTTGACCTGGCTTGACCACTTGACTTGGTTTGACTATTTGACTTAGATATTTTTGTGAGATATTTTGTGACTTAGATATTTTGATGAGATATTTTTCATGCCATGCTTGTAGTCAAGTCATGGTATCCATCTCACATTATCTTTATCATTATCAAAAATCATTTCTCTTTCCTCAAGTTAGCTCTCTTCTTCTTCCTCACATCAAAACCCTAAAAGCTCTCATGTGTTGAGAATCCTAGGGTTTCAAGAGACAAATAAATCCATCTTCATACTCTACATCACCTAGGACATCAAGTTTAGCAAGCTTGTTGCCAAAGTTACCTCGGTTTTGAGGTGGAGCTCGAATTATAGACTCTCGGATGGATCGTCTTTGACTCGAGGAGTCCATCGAAGAAGCTACGATCCAGATCGATCCTTGGAGCCTACAACGAGGAGGAGGACAGTGGAGAAGACCCGAAGACTTGTATCATGAGGTATAACATTCTTTTCGAGTAGTTAACCCTCATGTAGTTTTCTAGCTAGGGTTTATGGACGATCCTTGGTTCTAGTCGGTGTTGCGAAGCTCGTAAAAATCATTTTTTGCAAATTCCGCCTCCCCGCGAACATGTGGGGTGCGCGACATCGACTTACAGCTTGTAGGTGGGTTTGTGAGGATATTATTTTGTTCCCACCTTGTATATTTACCTTGTATCTAGTACACTCCATCTACCATTTCAACCATTTTGTATATGTGACCTAGAGACTGGACAGTGAGACTTGTATTATTTTGATATCTGGTGTTGAGCTCGTGCGAGCAGATTTTTATTCATTTCTCATTTCTTGCTTTTATATGCTTATTTCATGCTATTATGATGTATCTTGCATGTGGTTATGTTCCGCCATTTGGCGAAGTGCTAGCGCCCGCTTGGGAATGCCTTTTTATTATTGCTTATAGATATTCTTGTTTTGTACCCATTTCGGGCCAGTTTTTATAAAGGAAACTCTGTCGAAATTTTCAGGAAAAACTTGACACATTAAAAATGTTTTAAGTGACTTTAATTGATTTAAATCACAATTTTAAAACAAGTATTTCTTCATTCTATTTATTTAAACGGTTTAGATTTCTGGGCTTTGGCTTACTTAGATTACGCTACGCCTCTAGACGTTGCGTGATTTAAGTGTCAGTCATGTTCCACACATTCGGGCCGTGACAAAGTTGGTATCAGAACGTTAGGTTTTACCTTTCTGAGTGTAGGATGACCCTTGGTATGATGGAGTAGGTGACTTAAGCAGAGTGGCGTGGCGTGCGTATATTCTACGGCATACTTACGATACGATACTCCGCCTAAGTGGCCTTAGGATATATAATTGCTTGTACTTTCTTCCTTGATTCCATATATCTTTTGATTTGATTGCAATATTCTCATCAAATCCTGTTTCTTGTTCCAACCACTATGTCGCCGAAGACTTCGAAGGCCCAGAGGGCTGCCGCCAGAGATGAGATTAGAGCGAGCTTGTATGAGACGAGGACCGACCAGGACGGTATGCCGCCCCTCAGGGAAAGACTGATCCCCTTCTCCAGGCAGGATAGCTAGGCTGGAGGTGAGAATTCAGGATTTGCACCAGATGGTTGGGTCCCTAGTTGAGGCCAGCCGAGCACCGAGATCCGATGTTGTTCCTCCTACTATGGGGACTATGATTGTACCTGCTTCACAGACATCTATACCTGCTGCTACCGAGACTATCCCCGTATCATTACAGGAGTTTATGAGGTTGAAGCCTCCAGTTTTTACCGGCACAGATGCAGCGGGGGATCCATAGACATTCCTTGACATGATGGCCAGGATTTGACATTCGCAGAGATGATCTGATGAGAGATCGGTCGAGCTTGCGAGTTTATGTCTGGAGGGTCTTGCTCAGATATGGTGCGAGTCAGTTAAGAGAGGCCGAGCTGCTGGTCTACCTCCTATGACTTGGGATGAGTTCGCAGCAGTGTTGTCACGACCCGAAAGTACGGAACGTGACCAGCACTTAGATTACGAAGCGTCTAGAGGCGCCACGTAACCTAAGTAAGCCGAAGCCTATAAATCTAAACCATGAAAAAGAAGAAGAAGCAGTAAAAGGAAACATGAAGGAACAAGTTTAAAACATCAGCAAATTTTCCCAAAAATTTCGGCAGAGTCTCCTCTGTAATAACTGGCCCCAAATGGGTACAACAAGTATAATATACATAAACAATAAAAAGCATCCCCAAACGGGTGCTAGCTCAACGCCAACAGGCGGAAACAACCACAACAAGCACAATAATATACAACGCCAAAGGGCGAGGCTCAAAACTCAAAAGAAAACAAACAACCAGATCAGAATAATACATGCGCGACTCTAAGGTCGAAATAAAAGACTGGCCCAATAAACTATCAAATAATACAAGTTTGATTGATGGAGCTTTCTAGATACAAATGAAATAATAAAAATACAACGGCGGTTAAGATACAAATGAACCAACCTACCGTGCAAATCACCCGAAATGAAAATGATGTGCCAGCAACTGCCAAGGGAAACCTGTACATCGAACCTGTAATAAAATTTAGCACAACGGGGGTGAGTTGCCAACTCGTGAATAGAGGACATCTACGAAAAGAAATCGAATGCACGACGCTATCCTAGGTCATAATAATACACTATTATATCCCAATCATCTAGTAATAGCAGGGTAAAACTACGTGTAAATGCAGATACTCCGTGCTCATCTCAGTGCCTCATATAATACTATGTCATATGAATGGATATGCATGCATCATGTATATAAAATAATCAATCCTGAAATCCAGAAATATCTGTATAAGAAATCTTTAGCTGTTATCATAGTAAAATGTGTATAGGAATCTGAAATCTCAACAATGAAGTCCATGGAAATCCGTGTCAAGCATCGACACAAACATGTAAACCTCAAGTCTCATAGTCTCAATACCTCGGGCTCCGTCATTCCGGATCGGCCCATAACATCAAATCTCACGACAACGGTCGGTATCCTCCGGATATCCGCCGCGCCAGACATCACTGGTAGGTAGCCTTCCCCTGCCAGGCTCATCGTCTACAACTCGATCTTCTTGCCCCGGGGTACCATACCGGGCCCACCATATACCCGAGACGGTTCAACCACTCCTCGATTCGGGTCTCGAAATCCATCAGAAAACATGAAATCTCATGGTGGACGACACATACATCACGAGAAAACCGCATCTTATATTTTAAAAATAGAGGAGGAGAGAGAGAGAAGTTTTTTATATTTTCTTGCGGTTTTCCCCAAAAGTCCAGAAATCTCATAGAAATCCAAATCTCAAAATCATGAGTAAGAATATGATAAATGTCGGCATATGCCCCATAATACTGCATGATAACCTGAAAATATGAATGCATGAATGTCTATGTAATGATGCCAGGTCTAGACTAACATCTGAGAGTAATCATGATATTATATCAATCTAGCTGTTAGCTGAATGTATCCATAAAAGATAATATGATCTAAAGTGTACATGACATAGCAATTACCGATGATGATGTGTGTGAGCCGGCAAATAAGTGTGTGTGGAATATGCACATCATCGATAATGGTGCTGGTGTCCTAACAGGTAAAGTTTATACTGATTATAGCAACATATGTATGAACATGCAACATTATGATTACAGTGAAAAAGTAAAGACAGATGTGTGTTATCCACTCATTTGATATACAAATACCACTACCACTATATGGCTCAAACCTAACCTAGTGTTCATCTAACCCTCCTAAGGAAAACTAAACCTAAGAACTGGTCGATAGAAGTACACCTAACGCCTGAGTCCATATCTTTAATTGTCGGCGATCCTGCCTCAATAGCGTCACGTACATAGTACGACTTCCTCAAAACAAGAGTGCGAATCAATCATCATATCTATGCCTCGTACGGTAAAATCCATCGTACGTCATCCCAATATCGGGGTACGGGTCAAGTATCTCTTAGGTGTGTCATCATTCGTATAATGTCATCATCAACACATCTCATGATCAAGGTGCTAAACTGTAACCGCCTACATCAATTATATATCATTGCCATCATAATATGCATCATTAGTTTATCCTCAGAAATATCATGTCATATGTATCATATTGTGATTAAGTCATACTGATATCATATCTTCATCAAGTCACACTTATATGATATCGACATCTGGTCACACCTATATGATGTCGCAATCAAGTCATATCATGATCAGTCACAAGTTACAGTCCGGGTACTATTTTAGAGTCCCATGTACCTCAATATCATCACCACCCATTATAATTTATGTATATATGTTCATTATCTCATTCTCTAATGATCCGCTAACACTTAATACGACTGTATAGCCACGAATCACGGCATCAAGCCCAGTTATACTGTTTCATCATATCTCGGATATCATATCACATCAATGTATCCCATACACGTGTTGTATATATATATATACCTATACCTAGTCCTATATGTATATATACATGCACGTATACACCATGTCGAGTTTCAGTGTGTGCGTGTGTGTGTTTCTACCTGAAACCTACGAACCTCTTCCAAGGTACTCATCCTCTGATATGGTTTTCCTAAATCAGTCTAGTCCAGCCTAGGGTCATTCCTAGGGTCCTACTCATTAAGAATCTAGGGTCACATCTTGTTTCCTAATGCCAATAAGTACTATTCCTATTCTACGTTTCGGGGGTGCTAAACGCCATCCACCCGACTTCCCCCCGTAGATATACATCTACTCATCTGGTCCATGTCTGCCGAAGACGGTGTCACCATCCTCCTCTTCATCGCCCGTAGCCCACGTGAGGGGTACCAAAATGCAAACTTATAAATAGCATCGTAAACTGAATCACATACAAAAGTCAAAACAACGCAAGGAACAAGCATAGGTTAAAACCTATGTCCCGTCCACGCAAAAGCACCAAATATCGCTCGATATCGGCGTACAAACTCCGATGGATCGAGATAAACATCAACAAATAACTCTTAGTTTTAAAACACATTACTTATATTATTAAACATGATTAAATCCATCGAAACCCTAAAATCCATCAAACCGTCCAATTTCGTAAAAACCGAAAATACCAATTTACCGTTTTTCATCAAAACTTAACATTTAAATGAAACCAATGGTTATAAAACTCATTAAATAGCATAACTAGACTATACAAACCGTTACTATATTTTTATTACACAAATTTGTATTAATTTGAAATTTCTAGTTTGCAACCTTTAACAATTTTCAATATTTTTCAAGCAAAATACCACAATTCCATCACAAAACATGATTTTGCATGAATTAATGTATTAAACCACAATTCATGATGATAATTATTTAATGAAACCATAAATTATATTTTTAATCTCATTTATTTAGGAATTTCTAAAATCTAGTTTACAAAATAGCAATTTTTATCACAATTTATCAATTATCAAAGGAAACTAGTGATCAAACTAAGTTTTTTTTCTTTCCAATAACATGCTAATATTCTCACTAAAACTACAATCTAATGATAGCAACCTTAATTAGAATTTTATTTTACCCACAAATACATTTTATAAAAAAACAAGTTAGCTAAAAAGTATAATTAAATCAATTTTAGATTACCAATTTACAACATACCATCCCTACAAGAATTTCCACTTCTAAATATGTCAAACTAGTTATTATAATCCTCATTAATTAATAAATATCACAACTTGATTTTTCAAACCCTAACTTGAATTTTAAAAGTAGTAAATAGAATTAATATATTAAATCTAATTAAGCTTAAATGAACATCTAATAACAATAAATCAAAAGAAAGAAATTTATACCTCCAAACCATGAAATCCAAACATGAATGAGCCTCCAAAATGCATGCTTTCCATCTCCAAATTCCATATAAAAATGAGAAAAGAATGAAGGGTAGGAAATAAATAGGATTTTGTGGATTTTTATTGAATTTTTTAAAGGATTTTTGATGAATTTTGGAGCAAAATAAAATGAGGAAAATGGGGGCTACCATGGGGGGTGAGGCCGGCCATTTTTTTGGAGGTGAGGGAGAGAAAGAAGAGGGTGAGAAAATGTGTAGAAGTCTCCACCAAAATATCACTTCATTATGTCTTTTCATGCATTTCTTTATTTTATTTTATTTCTTTACTATAGCAACTCAAGAAAGCTCTAGAAAAATGGAAAAATTTGCAAATAAATTTTGCATGATACAAACTAAATTCTAATATGCCATGGTTCATTTTTACAAATTAAAATCATTCAAATTTGTAATTTACACTAATTTAGTGTAAAAATAAAGCTTATGTTAATATTTAAAATAATTAATTTAGGAAAAATATTTAATTAAACTAAAAATTTATAAGTGGCTAAATAAACACCATTTACTAGTAATTACATAATTAAAATAGGTATTTTTGAAATTATAATGAAAAACAATCACGGTTTAATTTTACGAAAAATACATTTTACTTTACCGAAATTCATAAAATTCACTTAAACAATTTTATTCATTTTATTATTTATTTAATTATTTTTAAAACGTTACAATCTTCCCCCCTTTAAGAAATTCGGTCCCCGAATTTAAATTAAAACTCCCCCTCCAAATACTAAAACATTTAGCAAAACACTCAAATCGTCGCGGCTCCGAAATCATCAATACATAAAAAAAATCAACTCCATCAAGCATAACGCAATCATCGGTGTTATGGTGAAGATAAAATATCAAAACCCAATATGAAAACCATCATAATATACATCAATCTATAACTTATATATAGTGCGCATCATAGTAAAATCGCCTAAACATCATAATAAAGAAGCATACAAAAACCCCTCTTGAAAATCGCCGTGCAATGCACGTGTCACGGCATAAGTAGCGGACGTTTATTTTTTTAAAAAATAGCTATATATATATATATTTTATTTAACATACACGTCCCGCCTGGTTACTAAATCAAATAATAATGATTATGAAACATACTGCTCAAACTGAAATCAATCCCAATCACATCAATAAAATATCATGTGCGTCCGGTGCGCACTGAAATCGAAACCAAATACAGATACCATGAATACACACAAAAACAAAATAAGTGCAACAGGTGTGCACCAAAACATCTGTCAAGTGCAACGGGCGTGCACGACTCACTATCAGGTGCATCTAATCTGCACAAAACCCCGATTTAGTGCATCTGGTGTGCACAAAATCGCATCAAGTGCGCCAAGTATGCGCAAGAATCCTAATCAGGTGCACATGGTGCACGAAAACATACATCGAATATCAAAATCGAAATCACAGCACAAAAATGCATGAAAACTAGGTCGAAACATATGTCAAAATCATGTGTGACCCCTATGCACGAAATCAAATCAAAATCTCAAAATATATAAAACCTAATCAAGTGTACTGGGTGTATACTAAGCAACATCAATGCAACTGATATATGAAACACAGATAGAATGTAATGAAGGTACACATAAGAAATACCAATCGTAGAACAAAATCCTCAAAATACCAAAATCCAATAACAGAAATATGAAATTCAAATCACCAAGTCACATCGTAATCACTATCGTCAATGTGCGCCTCTTTCCTCTGATGTCTGCTGCTTCAAACTTGTCTCTTCATAAGTGTGCTGACTGCGCTACCAACGGCAATACTCACATCTAGAGTCTCCCACGTAGTCGATCCCTTCACCTGATATCCGGACTACATTAAACTTTTCGATCGATCCATCAAAATCCCAAAATTCCCCGAGAGCTCAACACTCAAGTACAGCTTAAAAAATATCCGGTACATACCCCAGCATCGATGATCCAGCCGTAGAAGGGCAAACCCAAGCCTCACTAATGGCATTGCGGAACTGCCGTAAACCCTAAGGTTCAAGGGCGTTCTCGTGGTCATTATGTCGAGTTAGGGTTTCATTCTTCTAGAGGGTCCATCGAAATACCTGCATGTTCTTCCGAATACTTTAAACTTGGGAAAATGGTTTTCTGATAATCGTTCGAACCCTTTAACTTCATCCGGACGGCATGTGAATACCCTTCGTCCGCACGCTAAGCAATGCTTCAATCCTCAAGAATAACCAATACTCTAATGGTTATCGCATTCGAGCCGCAGCCCTCTCTGCCAGTGTGCCCGTGGTAACAGAAACCACCCTCCAACATTGACGAAGATAGATCAAAAGAACGAATGGAATACGGTGCAAACAATTGTACATCCTAAGGCTCCTTAAGCAGAGTAGCGTATCGTAAGTATGCCGCGGACCATACCCACGGTACGTTACTCTACCTAAATCGCCTACTCCATCAACCAAGGGTCATCTAGACTTATACAAGGTTAAACCTAGCGCTCTGATACCAACTTTGTCACGACCCGAAATTACGGAACGTGACCGGCACTTAGATTACGAAGCGTCTAGAGGCGCCACGTAACCTAAGTAAGTCGAAGCCCAGAAATCTAAACCATGAAAAAGAAGAAGAAGCAGTAAAAGGAAACATGAAGGAACAAGTTTAAAACATCAGCAAATTTTCCCAAAAATTTCGGCAGAGTCTCCTCTGTAAAAACTGGCCCCAAACGGGTACAACAAGTATAATATACATAAACAATAAAAAGCATCCCCGAACGGGTGCTAGCTCAACGCCAACAGGTGGAAACAACCACAACAAGCACAATAATATACAACGCCAAAGGGCGAGGCTCAAAACTCAAAAGAAAACAAACCACCAGATCAGAATAATACATGCGCGACTCTAAGGTCGAAATAAAAGACTGGCCCAATAAACTATCAAATAATACAAGTTTGGTTGATGGAGCTTTCTAGATACAAATGAAATAATAAAATACAACAGCGGTTCAGATACAAATGAACCAACCTACCGTGCAAATCACCCGAAATGAAAATGATGTGCCAGCAACTGCCAAGGGAAACCTGTACATCGAACCTGTAATAAAATTTGGCACAACGGGGGTGAGTTGCCAACTCGTGAGTAGAAGACATCTACGAAAAGAAATCGAATGCACGACGCTATCCTAGGTCATAATATTACACTATTATATCCCAATCATCTAGTAATAGCAGGGTAAAACTACGTGTAAATGCAGATACTCCGTGCTCGTGTCAGTGCCTCATATAATACTATGTCATATGAATGGATATGCATGCATCATGAATATAAAATAATCAATCCTGAAATCCAGAAATATCTGTATAAGAAATCTTTAGCTGTTATCATAGTAAAATGTGTATAGGAATCTGAAATCTCAACAATGAAGTCCATGGAAATCCGTGTCAAGCATCGACACAAACATGTAAATCTCAAGTCTCATAGTCTCAATACCTCAGGCTCCGTCATTCCGGATCGGCCCATAACATCAAATCTAACGACAACGGTCGGTATCCTCCGGATATCCGCCGCGCCAGACATCACCGGTAGGTAGCCTTCCCCTGCCAGGCTCATCGTCTACAACTCGATCTTCTTGCCCCGGGGTACCATACCGGGCCCACCATGTACCCGAGACGGTTCATCCACTCCTCGAATCGGGTCTCGAAATCCATCAGAAAACATGAAATCTCATGGTGGACGACACATACATCACGAGAAAACCGCATCTTATATTTTAAAAAGAGAGGAGGAGAGAGAGAGAAGTTTTTTATATTTTCTTGCGGTTTTCCCCAAAAGTCCAGAAATCTCATAGAAATCCAAATCTCAAAATCATGAGTAAGAATATGATAAATGTCGGCATATGCCGCATAATACTGCATGATAACCTGAAAATATGAATGCATGAATGTCTATGTAATGATGCCAGGTCTAGACTAACATCTGAGAGTAATCACGATATTATATCAATCTAGCTGTTAGCTGAATGTATCCATAAAAGATAATATGATCTAAAGTGTACGTGACATAGCAATTACCGATGATGATGTGTGTGAGCCGGCAAATAAGTGTGCGTGGAATATGCACATCATCGGTAATGGTGCTGGTGTCCTAACAGGTAAAGTTTATACTGATTATAGCAACATATGTATGAACATGCAACATTATGATTACAGTGAAAAAGTAAAGACGGATGTATGTTATCCACTCATTTGATATACAAATACCACTACCACTATATGGCTCATACCTAACCTAGTGTTCATCTAACCCTCCTAAGGAAAACTAAACCTAAGAACTGGTCGATAGAAGTACACCTAACGCCTGAGTCCATATCTCTAATAGTCGGCGATCCTGCCTCAATAGCGTCACGTACATAGTACGACTTTCTCAAAACAAGAGTGCGGATCAATCATCATATGTATGCCTCGTACGGTAAAATCCATCGTACGTCATCCCAATATCGGGGTACGGGTCAAGTATCTCCTAGGTGTGTCATCATTCGTATAATGTCATCATCAACACATCTCATGATCAAGGTGCTAAACTGTAACCGCCTACATCAATTATATATCATTGCCATCATAATATGCATCATTAGTTTATCCTCAGAAATATCATGTCATATGTATCATATTGTGATTAAATCATACTGATATCATATCGTCATCAAGTCACACTTATATGATATCGACATCTGGTCACACCTATATGATGTCACAATCAAGTCATACATATATCATATCATGATCAGTCACAAGTTACAGTCCGGGTACTATTTTAGAGTCCCATGTAACTCAATATCATCACCACCCATTATAATTTATGTATATATGTTCATTATCTCATTCTCTAATGATCCGCTAACACTTAATACGACTGTATAGCTACGAATCACGGCATCAAGCCCAGTTATACTGTTTCATCATACCTCGGATATCATATCACATCAATGTATCCCATACACGTGTTGTATATATATACCTATACCTTGTCCTATATGTATATATACATGCACGTATACACCATGTCGAGTTTCAGTGTGTGCGTGTGTGTGTTTCTACCTGAAACTTATGAACCTCTTCCAAGGTACTCATCCTCTGATATGGTTTTCCTAAATCAGTCTAGTCCAGCCTAGGGTCATTACTAAGGTCCTCCTAATTAAGAATCTAGGGTCACATCTTGTTTCCTAATGTCAATAAGTACTATTCCTATTCTACGTTGCGGGGGTGCTAAACGCCATCCACCCGACTTCCCCCCGTAGATATACATCAACTTACCTGGTCCATGTCTGCCGAAGACGGTGTCGCCATCCTTCTCTTCATCGCCCGCAGTCCACGTGAGGGGTACCTAAACGCAAACATATAAATAGCATCGTAAACTGAATCACATACAAAAGTTAAAACAACGTAAGGAACAAGCATAGGTTAAAACCTATGTCCCGTCCACGCAAAAGCACCAAATATCGCTCGATATCGGCGTACAAACTCCGATGGATCGAGATAAACATCAACAAATAACTCGTAGTTTTAAAACACATTACTTATATTATATAACATGATTAAATCCATCGAAACCCTAAAATCCATCAAACCGTCCAATTTCGTAAAAACCGAAAATGCCAATTTACCGTTTTTCATCAAAACTTGACATTTAAATGAAACCAATGGTTATAAAACTCATTAAATAGCATAACTAGACTATACAAACCGTTACTATATTTTTATTACACAAATTTGTATTAATTTGAAATTTCTAGTTTGCAACCTTTAACAATTTTCAACATTTTTCAAGCAAAATACCACAATTCCACCCCAAAATATGATTTTGCATGAATTAATGTATTAAACCACAATTCATGATGATAATGATTTAATGAAACCATAAATTATATTTTTAATCTCATTTATTTAGGAATTTCTAAAATCTAGTTTACAGATTAGCAATTTTTATCACAATTTATCAATTTTCAAAGGAAACTAGTGATCAAACTAAGTTTTTTTTCTTTCCAATAACATGCTAATATTCTCAATAAAACTACAATCTAATGATAGAAACCTTAATTAGAATTTTATTTTACCCACAAATACATTTTATAAAAAAACTAGTTAGCTAAAAAGTATAATTAAATCAATTTTAGATTAACAATTTACAACATACCATCCCTATAAGAATTTCCACTTCTAAATATGTCAAACTAGTTATTATAACCCTCATTAATTAATAAAAATCACAACTTGATTTTTCAAACCCTAACTTGAATTTTAAAAGTAGTAAATAGAATTAATATATTAAATCTAATTAAGCTTAAATGAATATCTAATAACAATAAATCAAAAGAAAGAAATTTATACCTCCAAACCATGAAATCCAAACACGAAATGAGCCTCCAAAATTCATGCTTTCCATCTCCAAATTCCATATAAAAATGAGCAAAGAATGAAGGGTAGGAAATAAATAGGATTTTGTGGATTTTTATTGAATTTTTTAAAGGATTTTTGATGAATTTTGGAGCAAAATAAAATGAGGAAAATGGGGGCTACCATGGGGGGTGAGGCCGGCCATTTTTTTGGAGGTGAGGGAGAGAAAGAAGAGGGTGAGAAAATGTGTAGAAGTCTCCACCAAAATATCACTTCATTATGTCTTTTCATGCATTTCTTTATTTTATTTTATTTCTTTACTATAGCAACTCAAGAAAGCTCTAGAAAAATGGAAAAATTTGCAAATAAATTTTGCATGATACACACTAAATTCTAATATGCCATGGTTCATTTTTACAAATTAAAATCATTCAAATTTGTAATTTACACTAATTTAGTGTAAAAATAAGTTTATGTTAATATTTAAAATAATTAATTTAGGAAAAATATTTAATTAAACTAAAAATTTATAAGTGGCTAAATAAACACCATTTACTAGTAATTACATAATTAAAATAGGTATTTTTGAAATTATAATGAAAAACAATCACGGTTTAATTTTACGAAAAATACATTTTACTTTACCGAAATTCATAAAATTCACTTAAACAATTTTATTCATTTAATTATTTATTTAATTATTTTTAAAACGTTACAAGTGTTTCTCTCTTTTCCTTCCGAAGAGCGTCCGAGATGCTCGAACGTGTACTTTCGAGTCTTTGCGCAAGACTCATAGGAAGACCGTGTCCGAGTACGACATTCAGTTTACTCAGCTGTCTAGATATGCTCCTTACCTAGTGGACACTGAAAAGAAATGCATAAAGAAATTCGTATGAGGCCTTAACACACAGCTGTTTCTTTCTATTAGCCCAGCACTTTGACACCTATGCTGCAGTGATAGGCACAACTATATTAATGGAGGAGCATATTTCTGAGACCACAGTGCCGAAGAGGACTCGTATCGGTATATCAGCTCCAGTATGGCTTGGCAGAGATATGACAGGCAGAGGCCGTGGTGGTGGTCGAGGCAAGATGCGAGGCCAGTTGTTCAGCTCTTATTTATCGGGTAAGCAGCCATCGCCAGGATGTTTCCGATGTGGGAGTCCGCAGCACCGTGTTAGACATTATCCCATGAGGTGCCAGGGCTAGGCGACAGTTCCACATGTAACTTTACCACCTTCACCCCCACCTCCAAGCGTATTACCTCCTACACCTGCTGTTGCTCCATGCCAGATCGATGCTTCGAGAGGCCATGGTTATGGCGGTCCGGTTCAGAGAGGACGAAATGGCAGAGACAGGGGACAACCGGGTACCGGTAGAGGACAGGATTCAGTTTTCGCTTTGACTCCTCAGGATGCGCAGGCATCGAACGTAGTGGTGACAGGTACTCTTCCAGTGTGTTCATTTGATGGGCGTGTATTATTCAACGTAGGTCCTACGCATTCTTATGTATCTACACACTTATTACCGAGGTTGGGCCGATAGTCGTCATTGCTTGATCAGCCGCTGGTTGTTATTACTCCCGTAGGTGAGTCCTTTGTCGCTCGACACGTATTTCGATCGTGTTTTGTTGATATCGGGGATAGGGATTCTTCTGTTGATTTGATTCTCTTCAATATGTTAAACTTCGACGTTCTTCTGGGCATTGACTGGTTAGCCACTTGTTATGCGTCCGTGGACTGCCGTGAAAAGGCGGTCAGATTTAGTGTTCCGGGTGAGCCAGTTCTTGTTGTTCAGGCAAACCGTAGTGCCACCCTCCCTAGTTTGATTTCTTCCCTATGTGCTAGTCGTCTCTTGAGGAAAGGATGTCAGGGATTCTTGGCGTATGTTCATGATGCTGGAGCCGTAGAGGTCCTGTTGGACCAGGTTCCGATTGTGAGGGAGATTCCCAATGTCTTTCCTGATGAGTTTCCTGGATTGCCGCCCGAGCGCAGTATCGAGTTTTGCATTGACTTGATCCCCGGCACGAGGCCTATTTTTATACCGCCTTATCGGATGGCCCCGGCGGAGCATAAAGAGCTTAAGGATCAGTTGCAAGATTTGCTGGATAAAGAGCTTATTCGTCCGAGTGTGTCACCTTGGGGAGCTCCTGTCCTGTTCATCAAGAAGAAGGACGACAGTTTGAGACTGTGCATTGATTATCGTCAATTTAATCGAGTTACCGTGCGGAATAGATATCCCTTACCTCGCATTGACGATTTGTTTGATCAGCTCCAGGGTGTGGGATAATTCTCGAAGATTGACTTGAAGTCGGGCTATCACCAGCTGTGGGTTTGGAATGATGACATTTCGAAGACTGCTTTTCGGACACGTTATGGGCATTACGAGTTCTTGGTGATGTCGTTCGGACTCACCAATGCCCCAGCCGCATTCATGGATTTTATGAACCGCATATTCAGGCCGTTTCTTGACCAGTTCATTATCGTGTTCATTGAAAATATTCTATTATACTCCCGGTGTCAAGACGAGCATGAGCAGAATTTGAGGATTACGTTGCAGAATTTGAGGGAGCACCGGCTGTTCGCTTAATTGTCCATGTGTGCTTTCTGGCTGGATAGTGTTGGCTTCTTGGGTCACGTTGTTACGAGAGATGGCATACGTGTGGACCCGAAGAAGATCGAGGCCATACAGCATTGGCCCAGACCTGTTTCGGTGACAGTGGTTCGCAGCTTCTTAGGTTTGGACGGTTACTACCGACGCTTTGTACAAGATTTTTCTCGTATCGCTGCACCGCTGACTGGGTTGACCCGGAAGGGATTTCCTTTTCTTTGGACCGAGGCTTGTGAGCAGAGTTTTCTACAGTTGAAGACTCGTTTGACGACTGCACCAGTATTATCTTTGCCTTCAGGGTCAGGCGGCTTTGTTGTTTATTGTGATACTTCTCGAGTGGGTTTAGGCTGTGTGTTGATGTAGTACGGCAAGGTCATCGCTTACGCTTCTCGACAGTTGAAGAAGAACGAGCAGAACTATCCCACTCACGACTTAGAGATGGTCGCGGTGGTCTTTGCACTCAAGATTTGGAGGCATTACCTATATGGCGAGTCGTGCCAGATATTTACGGACCTGTAACATTTTGAAAATCGTTTCGGTGAAATTTCGGAAAATCTGTAAAATAAGGGGGTTTGCCGTAAAAAGTCAAAATACAAATATCTTTATTATAAAATTAAATATAAATATTCTAGCTATGTAATTGCTATTAATTGGTGTTTGTGAAATTTCAAATTTTCTGAAATTTTTTCCGAAATTAATTATTTTAATATTATTTTAAGCCGTCACTAATACATTTAATTAGGGAAAATTACAAATTGGAATGAGTTGAGACAAATTTTGTGCATCATAACACATTAAACAAAATTTTATCATGTGGTTTTTGAAATGAAATGAAATTTGTCAAGATGGTTTAGAAAATGTAAAAGAAAAAGGCTAAAATTGTGAATTTGATTAAAGTAATTATGGTATGGGGGTATTTCCTTCACTTGGAACTTGCTACACTCACACCCCTACATTTTTACTCCCCTTTTGTTGCTGAAATTCAGCAGCCCTCCCCCTATTTCCCCACTCCATTTCCACACAAATTAGAACAAGGAAAAGAAAACATTGAAATTAAAGGAAAAGAATAAACATAAAAGTATGCCTTTGACTTTCAACACCTCATTCTCTCTCTCCCATCTCCCACCCACTTGGCCAAAACCCCCACTTCTCCCAAATTCAGTAGCAGCCCCCTCCATTTCATCTCTCTTTTCTCTTCAAAAAATTTATCAAAAATGCATCAAAATCCCTACAAATTCAAAGCAAACTTAAAATCCAACCCTTACCCATTTTTCCTTGGCCATTCAAGCATTGATCTTGGAGCTTGGAAGCAAGTTTTGGAGGTCATGTTGCATGCTAGATCTCATGATTTGTGAGGTATAAGCCTTAACCTATGTTTTGACTGTTGGTTAATTACTCCAATTTAGTTAAATTTGGTGTTTAATTTTGGTTCAAGTTGCTAACTTGAAAATTTAAGTTTAGGGTTGGATCTAGTTAGGGTTTTGATTATTTATTTGTGGTGGTGAGTTGTAGTTTAACATGTTAAATCATGTAAAAGATAAGCTAGTTGCTAGGTTGCTAATTGTTAAATTAAAATTTTTCTAAATATGCTATTTTTGCTAACTAGGTTTTTGAAATTAAATTACAATGTGAGATTAAAATCTAGTTAGGGTTTTTAGCGCATCATTAAGGTTTCCATGAGTGGTTTAATACCTTTGGTTCATGTAAAACCAAGCTTAGTTATTGTTTTGTGCATTTCTACTTGGAATTGTTAAAATTTGATAAAATTGCAAAACTAGAATTTTTAGTTTTATAAAAATTGATGAGATTAAATTGTGGAATTGGTTTATATGACATAATTATGATATTTAGTGGATATTACGCCATTAGTTTTGTTAAAACATCAAGTTTCGAATTAAAATAAATATTTAGTGCTTTCTAGATTTTCGGAAATAAATCGATTTGATTTATTTTGGGGTTTTGATGAGTTGCAATCTTCTTAATATTATAATTAGTGAGTTTTGAAATGATGATTGGTGAGTTTGGGTTTTCTCGATGGTTTGACGTTTGTACATCGACATCGAGGGTTGGTTTGGCTATTCTTGCATGCGTAGGCGATAGGTTTTGACCTATGCGTGATACGCGTGCCGATTTGATTTTCGTATGCCGTTTCGATTTCGAATTTGGTTTTAATGCGATACGGTGCGTTATGATATGTGTTAGTGTATATGCCCTAGAGGCCATTACTGTATCATACTAGTTTGTATATTACTTAATGGAAGCTTGGGATATTCACCTTGTATATACAATCTTGCTCAAAATAGTAGTATGCTACTTGGTTTGTTTCTACTTCAATGTGTACATGTGTTTATTTTAGTATATCGCCTATACACATTAGTGGAGCCCTTAGGATCTTTGCTTGATTACCAGCGTTGTGATGGCGGTCACACTAGTGGGGTTGGGTAATCTATAAGCACATCCTTATGCAGGTCCCTGGTCGCAGGACTATCGAGACAGGGCATCGATACTCCGGAGTAGACTAGCGCATGCGCTTCTCATCCCAGTGTGGGAGACGGTCTGTCCCACAGCCGTCGGTACGTCGTACTTGAGATAGTATGTGGGTGCTCGTTGGGTTACGAGTATACTGGACAGGACTCGTCGGGAACTGACTAGTTGGTATTATGCCTATCGTCAGTTATCAGTTCCCAGGTGACATGAATACAGCTTAGTCCGCTGACTTGACACTGTCACTTCGCCTCGAGTGTGTTCCCTCTGTACTTTGATTACTACCCTACCACGGCTCAAAGGAGTCGTGCAAACAGGTGGTAGTTGGGTGCAGTCCCGAAGCACTTGGAGGCAGTGACGGTTAGACAGGATTCGTCTCTCCCGGTATTGGGGGTTGACATCGCGCTGTGTCTAGGAGAGCCATTACACGAGTAGTCCCTGGCCAGGGCAAACGAGATATACTGGTAGGCTTCCAGTGTTATCTCAGGGTGTTTTGGGCTTCACTCCGACACGACTTGTACTGCTATTGGGGGACTGACGTTTACCGCCCCCTAGGCCCGCCATGCGATGTATCAGACGAACAGACCGGACTGTACGGAGAATGTCACATTCAGGCTCAGTAGGAGTTCAGATGGGTTTCGCCTCGTCAGTCTTCTTGTCGGCATCTACCTGGGGACCGTTACGCACAGCTAGTGCCGCTTGCGGTCTGTGGTTAAACCCACTGCCAGCGTAGTGTCGAGTCTTTAGAGTCCCACACAGAAAGCGATTCGCCTTTAGGCAAAAGAGTATAGGTCGCATGGTTTTGCGACAGGTCGCATGGTTTTGCGACAGGGTTCAGTCACATCCGTGCACTTGTGCACGTTTAGTGTCCGGACAGTTTACGCTAGCGGGCTTTGGTTTAAGCCAGATCTTAGTGTACGTATTGGGATTGGTTTTATCCAGTTTGCATCCGTGTTCCTCGGAACGCGGATGCGGGTGTGTATGCACAGTTGACGGAGAGACAGAGGCAGAGGATTCTCATTAGGGTTGTTGACCGTTGACCGTTGACTATTGACTTTTTGCTCAACCCTAGTGAGAATATGATATGTGATTAACAATTATATTAATTAAGTATTATGGTGACATGGTTGTTGAGGGATTGACTTTGTTGACTTGTTGACTTTTGTTGACTTGTTGACTTTGTTGACCGGTTGACTAGGCTTGACTAGTTGACCATCATGATAACTATAGCTATCATTTCATGGCAAAGACTTTTGCTTGCTTGCTCTTTTGTGCAAAATGAGTGCATGAAATGATATGGCTATGGTTGCTTAAACCATCACGTAATACTTTATTGATATGAGGTGTTATGATTGTTTTGGATTATGAGAGCCAAATGAGAAAAGTGTTCTCTCATTCTTTCATGCTCATTCTTTCTCTTGTTCTTGAGCTCTCATCTTCCTCCTCTTGCTCTCCCTCTCTTGACTCTATGGTTCACTTGTCTCATGAGTTGAGAACCAAGAACCATAGATAAAATCCCATACAAACTCTTCTCTACTCACTCTAGTTCACAAGGTTTAGCAAACCGAGTGAACTAGTTTCTTCAAAGTTCGAAGAAGGAGCCAAAGGTTGAAGCTTTCAGGTGGATCTATCTTCGGCGCAAGGAGACGACGGGGAGAAGCCGATTCGGACGACCATCGAAGCTTGAAGACGGAGGAGTTCGAGAAAAAGAAAGGTATAACCCCCTAACCGAGTAGTTAGCAACTCGTAGTTAGGTTGTTAGTTAGATGTTTAACAAAGATCCGGTTTTGAGTCCATGTTACCACCTCTAGAAAATTGTTTTTCACCAAATTCCGCATGCCCGAAAGTACCGGGAGAGGTAGCATGGACTTACAGTGGTATCAGAGCCTAGTTAAACTCTATCTAACATGTTAGCAAAGTAGCTAGAAGATCGATCAAAGAAAAAGTCACAAAACGAACCCGATATGCCAAGTTTCTGCCGATTTTTTTCTGTTCAAAAATTGATAAATTTTATCTTAAAAATCGGCTCTGGCTTTTGTGTGATCACCCACCAAATTTGGTCCAACGATCGAGTCAAAGAGCCGCGGAAACGCGGCGGGAGCACGCTTCCGCCGCGGTTCCGCGGCCGAGTTGACTCGGCCGAGGTCCAAGTTTGGTGCAGTGTTTTTCTGGGGTTGTTTTAGGATTTTTGGAATATGTATTTTCTGCCCAGATTTTCCAGAACGAAAATTTTATTTTTGGGGTCCTAAAAATCCGTATTTTTGATCGAACTTCTAAAAGACTTTAGCTGACGGGTTTTTCTGTAATGTGATATTTGTATTGAACGTCTGCTAATCGCTATATGTCGATTAGTGGGGGTTATACAAATCTGTGATCTGTAATGTTATTGGAATGTGTATATGAATTCATTGGATTGTCGCGGGTGAAAAGCCGGGGGTTGTGAGACGAGAGTTTTCTTTTCTTTCAATTCATGTAAATTTGTAAATTGATGTAATAATTATTTGTATGGCCGCACAACCGGGTCGGGGTTGTAGCCGTCATTGTATAATTTCTTTTTACTGTTTTTGCTCCTAGGATAGACCCATGGAGGGGGTGCACAAACTACCGGGTATGCCGAAGTGCCGAGTGGCCTACTCACGGAGTTGAGGGAGGTTGCTTCGCTTCGGGTACTTGGCGGGTAGTTTGCCGCACCCGTAGGGGTCTTGGGTGGGGTATTGGCTATTCACCGCGACCGTGTAATTTTCTTTTCGTTACAGGCTCGTACGAATTGCGGATTCCTAGTATATCCAATGTATTCATCTGTGATCTGAAATGGCTATCATTGCAGTATATATCTATATATGATATTATTTAGGCGTTGCTTATGTTTTACAGCCGCGCTAGCCCAGCTCCCGCTCTGTCGTTAGTTAAGTAACCGAACGGGTAATGACGGGGCCCCGTGGCGAATGCGAATGGCATAAGCGTACGTCATATTTTGGTTGTTTTCTGCAATGGTAGGATTAAATGATGGGACGCATTAAAAGAACTAATGCAAGAATATCACGCATTAAAAGAACTAATGCAAGAAAATAAACCAAGTACAAGTCGTTGGAACACTTTGAAAACCACTCGGTTCTTTTCAAAACTAACTTTTAAATGTGGAGCTTGAGCCACTCCTTTTGAAAGCTATTTCGTTCCTTCGATTATATCAAGTTCACTACGTTCAAGGTTTCGCCAAAACCATCCGTAGCCCTCCGTCGTTTCATATGAATAATTAACAGTATTCAAGCTGTGTTTGTTGGCCTTAGTCAAGGCACAGTGTTTGGTAGCTGGTGGGTATTCATATGTTGCATAGATAGAATGCGTTGGTTTAGGACAGTCGTATTACTTTGTTGGCCATAGTCAAGGGTATATACGGGTGGGTTCAAATCAAACTGGACAACGACGGGTAGAACTTGACATGTGACTTATGATTTGTTGGCCTTAGTCAAGGTCATAAGAGCATGGGGCAAAAATCCACATCGGGAGTTTCAAAAGTACTGAATCTTTCTAGTGTTGCATACCATTTGGAGTGTGATGATCCTGGTAGGATTCCTTCAGTTTCGTCACACGATGATATTTGGATCCCGATCCTACTGTGAGTATATGCTACTCCTCGGAAAATTTCTCACTTAACGATCAATGCTATAAACCAAGTAGGTGCCTAGAAAGGTGTTAGCGGGGCTACGCCCCCAGGGAAAAGAGGTTCTTGAATTAAGGAACTTCGCGAAAGCGTTGGAAAACCTCCCTTGAAGTACCGACACTGGCCTGGCTGAACGGTTAAGCAAGAATTGTACGGTGAGATTGATCCTGACTAATTCTTCCTTTTTGGTTTTGAGGAGGGATTCGAGAGACAGTGGGAGCCATCCTGTTTAGACAAATTAAAAACCACTATAAACTTGCAAGAGCATCATGCTGAGTGTTTTCTTCTCTCTCTCTTAATTGCAGCGACCTAGTGACCGCACCTAGGTTACATCTAGATAATAATAATGACTGAATCTGACTGTTATGACTGGGAAAGGTCTGTCCAGATGTCCATTACCCCTGACAAGCTGGGACACCTCTTAACTAATCAAACCCCTGCCGTCTCAGGTCCAGTTTCCCCTGTCACGGATGTTTACATCCAAAGGACATCGGAAAAGGATTGTGCGAAAGCCAAGTGCCTCGTGTTAGCCTCAGTTGATGGTGCGAACCAGGGACAGCACGAGAAGATGGACTCAGTTTCTATCTTCCTCCATAACAAAAATTTATATGGAGAGCAATCTCGTATCGCAAGATATGAGACCTCGAACGAATTGCTTCAAGCGAGGTTGGCTGTCGGGTCATCTGTAAGGGACAACGTCCTTACAGAGACCAGCTATTTTAAGCTCACGGACCTGGAGACCACGTTGAAGAATGGGTCAAGTACTGACTTAATTCTACAGTCCCTGCCCTCTGCTTATACCCTGAAAGAAACCAGGGAAGAAAAAGGAAAAGCAAGGGCAAAAGTTTCAGGACTGGATATAGTAAAAGAGGGACGTTCCTATTGTAACGGGAATGAACAATGGCAGAAAGATTGCAGGGCTTGCAAAGCCAGTAGCCAGAATTCGAAGCATGTTGTGGCTTCGGCTTCGAGTGTGTTTGTAATAGAGAACTGTTTGTCAGTTAGCCCTACTTCCTGGGTATTGGATACCGGATCAGGATCTCACATCTGTAATTCGTTACAAGCTCTGAGAAACCGTAGGGTTATCAGGAAAGGTGATATGACTCTCAGGGTTGCTAACGGAATGAGCATGGATGCTGTATCCGTAGGGGAATATCACCTAGGACTGACAACTGGGCAGATATTGATTCTGCGTAACTGTTTGTATGTACCAGGTGCGACTTGTAATATCATATCTGTATCCTTACTTTCTAAGGAAGGATATGATTTTGCTTTTGTAAGCGATGTAGTAAACATCCACCTAAATCAAGTACTGATTGGGTCAGGTACATTAAATAACGGTATATATGTATTGAATCAAGCTCAGATATTCAGTGTCCAGAACACACTTAAAAGAAAGTCTCCAGAATTAAATCAGGCTTTCTTATGGCATTGTAGACTGGGTCACATCAATGAGACACGGTTGACTAAGTTACATAAAGAAGGATACTTGGATCCGTTCGAGTACCAGTCTTATGCCACTTGTGAATCTTGTCTCATGGGAAAGATGACAAAGACTTCATTCACTGGACACGGAGTAAGAGCGAGCGAGCTCTTGGGACTCATACACAGTGACGTGTGTGGTCCAATGTCTACACATGCGCGAAGCGGTTATTCATACTTCATTACTTTCACAGATGATTTCTCTAGGTATGGACATGTCTTCTTAATGAAGCACAAATCCGAGGCCTTTGAGAAATTTCGGGAATACAAAAATGAAGTTGAAAAACAAACAGGCAAAAGTATTAAGACACTAAGATCTGATCGAGGTGGAGAATACTTGAGTGCCGAGTTTCTGGACTACTTAAAAGAGAATGGAATTCTCTCTCAGCGTACTCCTCCATACACACCACTGCACAATGGTGTATCGGAAAGGAGGAATCGAACCCTATTAGATATGGTTCGTTCCATGATGAGTAAGGCTGAGTTACCGCGATCTTTCTGGGGTTATGCACTAGAAACAGCTGCACATCTCTTGAACCAAGTTCCTACTAAGACAGTGCCTACAACACCATATCAGATGTGGAGTGGGAAGAAACCCTGTCTTAAATCCTTTAAGACATAGGGATGTCCAGCTTTTGTAAAAAAGCAGCATGCGGACAAGCTCGAGGCACGCTCAGTACAGTGCAAGTTTATGGGATACCCAAAGAACTCCAAGGGGTATCTTTTCTATTACGCAGAGGAGCAAAAAGTCCTTGTCTCTCGTCATGCCCGCTTCTTGGAAACTGAGTTTTTAGAAAATCAGATAAGTGGGAGCGCAATAGAACTGGAAGAAATTCCAGAACCACAAGCTATTACTGAAACCTTAGTAGAACCAGAAGGTTCAGGGGAACCAGATATTCCTACGCCACTCCGCAAAAGTAGTAGGCAGTCTCATCCGCCCGAGAGATACTACGGTTTTCTCATAGACGGGGATAGAGAGGATTGCACCATGGATTATGGTGAGCCTACTAGCTTCCAGCAAGCCATTCAGAGCGGTGACTCGGTAAAATGGTTGGATGCAATGCGGACCGAGATGGAGTCCATGTACACCAACAAAGTTTGGATTTTGGACTTTGCTCCAGAAGGGGCAAAACCCGTAAGCTGCAAATGGATCTTCAGAAAGAAGATTGGTGTAGATGGGCAGGTTGAAACCTATAAAGCTAGGCTCGTTGCAAAGGGTTTTCGTCAAAGACCTGGTTTGGACTATGACGAGACCTTTTCTCCGGTGGCCATGCTTAAATCCATTCGGATCCTTCTTGCCATTGCTGCCTTCCACGATTATGAAATCTGGCAGATGGACGTAAAGACGACTTTTCTAAATGGAAATTTGGAAGAGTGCGTCTATATGGATCAGCCAGAGGGATTCAATCAGAGTGGGAGCAGCGGTAAAGTGTGCAAATTGCTCAAGTCCATCTATGGACTCAAGCAGGCATCGCGGAGTTGGAACATCTGCTTTGATGATACTGTCAAAGAATTCGACTTTGTCAAAAACCCAGATGAACCATGCATTTACAGTAAGATTGTAGGGAGAAATGTGGTATTCCTCGTCTTGTACGTCGATGACATTCTCCTAATAGGAAATGATATTCCTATGCTACAGTCAGTCAAACGATTCTTGTCGCAGAGGTTCTCCATGAAGGACCTGGGCGATGCCAACTACATTCTGGTGATCCAGATCTATCGTGATAGATCTAAGAGGATGTTGGGACTTTCACAGTCAAGGTACATCGACACCATACTGAAACGATTCAGTATGGAAGATTCCAAGCGCGGTAATCTACCGGCTTGTCACGGAATCACCCTCTCCAAAGAGATGTCTCCCAAGACTGATTTGGAAAGGGCTCGCATGTCATCAATACCCTACGCATCTGCGGTAGGCTCTATTATGTATGTGATGTTGTGTACCAGACCAGATGTAGCATACGCATTGAGCGTTGTAAGCCGGTATCAGTCGAACCCAGGGGAGAAACACTGGATAGCAGTAAAGAACATTCTCAAGTACCTGAGAATGACTAAGGAGATGTTCTTGGTGTATGGCGGAAAAGACCTCCAGATTGAGGCCTTTGCTGACTCCAGCTTCCAGAGTGATAAGGATGACTCCAAGTCCATGTCGGGTTATGTCTTTACCCTCAATGGAGGGGCGGTTTGCTGGATGAGTTCCAAGCAGGAAACCGTTGCTGACTCAACTATGGAAGCGGAGTACATCGCTGCATCTGATGCCGCAAAAGTAGCTGTCTGGATGAGGAAGTTCTTGAAAGAACTTCAGGTGGTTCCGTCCATTGTTGATCCAATACCTCTGTATTGCGACAACAACGGGGCTATAGCTTGAGCGAAGGAACCCAGGTCCCATCAGAGATCCAGACACATCTTGAGGCGGTATCACCTGATCAGGGAGATCGTGGATCGCCAGGAGATCGAGGTTCGGAGAGTCGCTTCAGAAGATAACACTGCAGATCCATTCACCAAGGCCTTGCCCCAGACTCAGTTCGAGCGGCTGATCGAGATGATAGGTCTTCGATACGCCAGTACATGGCCTTAGTGCAAGTGGGAGATTGTTAGTGTATATGCCCTAGAGGCCATTACTGTATCATACTAGTTTGTATATTACTTAATGGAATCTTAGGATATTCACCTTATATATACAATCTTGCTCAAAATAGTAGTATGCTACTTGGTTTGTTTCTACTTCAATGTGTACATGTGTTTATTTTAGTATATCGCCTATACACATTAGTGGAGCCCTTAGGATCTTTGCTTGATTACCAGCGTTGTGATGGCGGTCACACTAGTGGGGCTGGGTAATCTATAAGCACATCCTTATGCAGGTCCCTGGTCGCAGGACTATCGAGACAGGGTATCGATACTCCGGAGTAGACTAGCGCATGCGCTTCTCATCCCAGTGTGGGAGACGGTCTGTCCCACAGCCGTCGGTACGTCGTACTTGAGATAGTATGCGGGTGCTCGTTGGGTTACGAGTACACTGGACAGGACTCGTCGGGAACTGACTAGTTGGTATTATGCCTATCGTCAGTTATCAGTTCCCAGGTGACATGAGTACAGCTTAGTCCGCTGACTTGACACTGTCACTTCGCCTTGAGTGTGTTCCCACTGTACTTTGATTACTACCCTACCACGGCTCAAAGGAGTCGTGCAAACAGGTGGTAGTTGGGTGCAGTCCCGAAGCACTTGGAGGCAGTGACGGTTAGACAGGATTCGTCTCTCCCGGTATTGGGGGTTGACATCGCGCTGTGTCTAGGAGAGCCATTACACGAGTAGTCCCTGGCCAGGGCAAACGAGATATACTGGTAGGCTTCCAGTGTTATCTCAGGGTGTTTTGGGCTTCACTCCAACACGTCTTGTACCGCTATTGGGGGACTGACGTTTACCGCCCCCTAGGCCCGCCATGCGATGTATCAGACGAACAGACCGGACTGTACGGAGAATGTCACATTCAGGCTCAGTAGGAGTTCAGATGGGTTTCGCCTCGTCAGTCTTCTTGTCGGCATCTACCTGGGGACCGTTACGCACAGCTAGTGCCGCTTGCGGTCTGTGGTTAAACCCACTGCCAGCGTAGTGTCGAGTCTTTAGAGTCCCACACAGAAAGCTATTCGCCTTTAGGCAAAAGAGTAGAGGTCGCATGGTTTTGCGACAGGATTCAGTCACATCCGTGCACTTGTGCACGTTTAGTGTCCGGACAGTTTACACTAGCGGGCTTTGGTTTAAGCCAGATCCTAGTGTACGTATTGGGATTGGTTTTATCCAGTTTGCATCCGTGTTCCTCGGAACGCGGATGCGGGTGTGTATGCACAGTTGACGGAGAGACAAAGGCAGAGGATTCTCATTAGGGTTGTTGATCGTTGACCGTTGACTATTGACTTTTTGCTCAACCCTAATGAGAATATGATATGTGATTAACAATTATATTAATTAAGTATTATGGTGACATGGTTATTGAGGGATTGACTTTGTTGACTTGTTGACTTTTGTTGACTTGTTGACTTTGTTGACCGGTTGACTAAGCTTGACTAGTTGACCTTCATGATAACTATAGCTATCATTTCATGGCAAAGACTTTTGCTTGCTTGCTCTTTTATGCAAAATGAGTGCATGAAATGATATGGCTATGGTTGCTTAAACCATCACATAATACTTGATTGATATGAGGTGTTATGATTGTTTTGGATTATGAGAGCCAAATGAGAAAAGTCTTCTCTCATTCTTTCATGCTCATTCTCTCTCTTGTTCTTGAGCTCTCATCTTCCTCCTCTTGCTCTCCCTCTTTTGACTCTATGGTTCACTTGTCTCATGAGTTGAGAACCAAGAACCATAGATAAAATCCCATACAAACTCTTCTCTACTCACTCTAGTTCACAAGGTTTAGCAAACCGAGTGAACTAGTTTCTTCAAAGTTCGAAGAAGGAGCCAAAGGTTGAAGCTTTCAGGTGGATCTATCTTCGGCGCAAGGAGACGACGGGGAGAAGCCGATTCGGACGACCATCGAAGCTTGAAGACGAAGGAGTTCGAGAAAAAGAAAGGTATAACCCCCTAACCGAGTAGTTAGCAACTCGTAGTTAGGTTGTTACTTAGATGTTTTGTTAGTTGTATGTATGCCCTAGAGGCCAGTATTGTACAGATTATGTATATTATATTGGATGCTTGGACATATATAGAGATGACTTTCTTGCTCGACATGATAGTATGCTATCTGGTTACTCTTTATCTTAACATGTACACTAGTCTCCTTATACTGTCTTATAGTTACATGTTGGTAAAGCCCTTAGGATTTGTACTTGACTACCTGGACTATGATGCAGATCATACTAGTGGGGACATGGTAGTCCATAAGTACATCATTCAAGGTCCCTAGTCGTGGGTGTATCGAGACGGGGCATCGATATACCAGAGTAGACTAGCGTATACGCTTCTCGACCCATGTGATGGGCGATGGATGATCCCATATCCATTGGTGTTTGACATCAGAGATGGTATACGGGTGCTCAGTGGAGACTGGGTACACTGGACGGACTCGCCGAGAACTCCCAGATGGTATTATACCTTACGTCAGATGGCAGTTCTCAGGTGACATTTGTACAGGTTAGTCTGTAGACCCGAGATCGTCATAGAGTCTTGTGTGATTCCCACTGTGCTTTGATCTCCACCTTACCACGTCCATGAGGGCGTGCAAAACGGTGGTCTTTGGGCACAGTCCCGAGTCACATGGAGGCAATGAGCGACAGGAGGGGTTTCGTCTCTCCCGGTATTAGGAGTTGATGTTGCGCTGTGCTCGATTGGCCGTAACAGGGAAGTCCCTGGCCAGGGCTGATAAGAGAAACTACTGGTAACACTTACCAGCAAATCTCTGATCAGCCCTGGCCAGGGACTTCCCTGTTACGGCCAATCGAGCACAGCGCAACATCAACTCCCAATACCGGGAGAGACGAAACCCCTCCTGTCGCTCATTGCCTCCATGTGACTCGGGACTGTGCCCAAAGACCACCGTTTTGCACGCCTTCATGGACGTGGTAAGGTGGAGATCAAAGCACAGTGGGAATCACACAAGACTCTATGACGATCTCGGGTCTACAGACTAACCTGTACAAGTGTCACCTGAGAACTGCCATCTGACGTGAGGTATAATACCATCTGGGAGTTCTCGGCGAGTCCGTCCAGTGTATCCAGTCTCCACTGAGCACCCGTATACCATCTCTGATGTCAAACACCAATGGATATGGGATCATCCATCGCCCATCACATGGGTCGAGAAGCGTATACGCTAGTCTACTCTGGTATATCGATGCCCCGTCTCGATACACCCACGACTAAGGACCTTGAATGATGTACTTATGGACTACCATGTCTCCACTAGTATGATATGCATCATAGACCAGGTAGTCAAGTACAAATCCTAAGGGCTTTACCAACATGTAACTATAAGACAGTATAAAGAGACTAGTGTACATATTAAGATAAAGAGTAACCAGATAGTATACTATCATGTCGAGCAAGAAAGTCATCTCTATATATGTCCAAGCATCCAATATAATATACATAATCTGTACAATACTGGCCTCTAGGGCATCCATACAACTAACAATCTCCCACTTGCACTAGGGCCAGCTGCTGTAGTATCTCATACCGAGCATCCCGAAGAGTCTCTCAAACTGTATCTGGGGAATGGCCTTCGTGAGTGGATCCGCCGTGTTGTTCTTCGTGTCAACTCTCCTGACCTCGATCTCCCGGCGATCAACTATCTCCCGGATCAGGTGATACCGCCTCAGAATATGCCTGGATCGCTGATGGGACCTGGGTTCCTTGGCCAAAGCCACCGCTCCATTGTTATCGCAATACAAAGGTATTGGATGCTCAATGGATGGAACCACTCCAAGTTCAGTAATGAACTTCTTGATCCAGACAGCCTCTTTGGCAGCATCGTTGGCAGCGATGTATTCAGCCTCCATCGTCGAGTCTGCCACGGTTTCCTGCTTGGAACTCTTCCAGCTAACCGCCCCTCCGTAAAGGGTAAAGACAAAGCCCGACTGCGACTTAGAGTGTTTTTCATTTTCATTCATGTAAAAACTAGTATGTAATATTCTTTTATTTGGGGCACTTCCAGGTAGCGGAAGTTGTCACCCTTTGTATATTATTTACTTTTCCGCATTAGGATAGACCCAAGGAGGGGAGCACAAGTAACCGGGTTCTGGGGTCCAGTGGGAGACCAACTCGAGGAGTCGAGTCCGGGTCTCCTAACCCTAGAATTGGCAGGGTTGCTTGCCGCTCTCGTAGGGGTCTAGGGGTGTGGGATTGGCTATTCATCACGACCGTGGAATCCGTGTTTTATACTGGCTCGTATTGAAAACACGGACGTCCTAGTATATCCAATATTTCATATGATTATTCTGCTGCGATATCTGTGTTGTGATTATGTGATGGATATAGTATATAGTATATATGATATATTATATAGACGTTACTTATGTTTTACACCCGCGCTAGCCCTGCCCTGCTCTGTCGTTAGTTACCTAACCTAACGGTGCACGAGGGGACATCGAGGCGAATGCGGATGGCATAAGTGTACGTCATATCTATCTGTGATGTTTAGGTATTTAAATGATGGGACTTCATTAATGTGATTAATGAAAGATAAGAAACCTAAGATGTTGTAGAATCGAATTTTAAAATAAAACAGGTAGCTACAGTTCTTGCTTTGCACAGCGGTATATATGATATACCCCGCACCTTATTCGATGAGGAAAGGACCGAGATCCCTTCACCGGGAGTGACTCCTTTAGCAATAACTGGCAGATGCTACACACTCGGTTTGCTTTTGACTGCTTTTGGGTTTTTGCTTTGCACAGCGATATATATGATATATCCCGCACCTCATTCGACGAGGAAAGGACCGAGATCCTTTCACCGGGAGAGACTCCTTTAGCAAAACTAGAAAAGCCTCAAAATCACTCCATTTCAAAACATCATTTGATTCTACAACGATATCAAGTTCATTACGCTCATGGTTTTTATGAAAAACCTGCGTAGCCCTCTGTCATTTCAGATAAGTATTAGTTAGTATTCGTGCTGCGGTAGTTTGGCCTCCGTCAAGGCGCAGTGTACGGTAGCTAACTAGTGCTTATCTGCTAGCATATGATGCGATTGGATTAGGGTATTCGTACGGCGTTGTTTGGCCTCCGTCAAGGGTCGTGCGGGTGGGTTTAATTCAATCAGGAAATGACGGGTTGAACTTGACTAGCGGACTATGGGTTGTTTGGCCTCCGTCAAGGTCATAGGACGCTAGGGGCAAAATATTATCGGGAATTTCAAGTGTTGAAATTTGCAATGAGATTGCATACCTTCTATGAGATAGTTGGATCCCGATACCCGCTGCGAGTAAGAGTTACTCCTGGGAGAGTTTTACACATTGCGATTAGCTAATCAAGTAGGTGTCTAGAAAGGTGTCAACGGGGTTACGCCTCTGGGAAAACGAGGTTTACAGTAATTAGGTTCGTGCGAAAGCACGGGGGACCTCCCTCAAAGTACCGACACTGGCCTGGCTGAAAGATTGGTGAACTTGTAGTGTGTAATTAATCCCGGCTAGTCTTTCCTTTTAGGGTTTGGAGGAAGATTTGATAAAAAGCAGTGGGAGCCATCCTGATTAGATAAGATAATAACCAATCTGATCTTGCACGAGCATACGCTAAAGTGTTTTCTTCTCTCTCTCTCCAGGTAGCGACCAGTTCATGCCTTAATCAAGATAATAATATGGATGTATTGACCGAACCCGCATGTTATACTGTGCTGGGGAACGTTGGTTCCGTTCTTTCCTATAAGAGTTATAGGACTGAACAGGATATAGGGGAATACCAGGATTCCCATGCCACCCGAATGAAGAAAGTACATGTTGATGCATTTTCTTCGGGTGTGTTCGTTACTGAGAACTGTTTCTCCATTTGCTCTACGTCCTGGGTATTGGATACCGGGTCAGGATCCCATATATGTAATCAGTTACATGGGCTTAAGAAAGGTAGAGAACTTGGAGAAGGTGATAAAGACATAAGAGTAGGAAATGGTGCAATTGTTGCAGCCAAGACTGTCGGGGAATATCACCTTGTATTACCAACTGGTAATACATTGGTTCTGAACGAATGCTATTACATGCCGAACTTGATATGCAACATTATATCGGTTTCTTTATTAAGTAAAGTGGGATATAATTTTGTATTACAGGACAATGTTATGAACATTTTCCGTAACCAAAAGTTTGTTGGATCAGGCACGTTATGCAATGGCATTTATGTTCTAAATCAATCAACAGTTCTAAGCATAACAAACACACACAAGAGGAAGAGTTCTGAACTCAACGAATCCTTCTTGTGGCATTGTAGACTGGGTCACATCAATGCGACACGACTAGCTAAGTTGCATAAAGATGGATATTTAAATCCGTTTGAATTTTCATCTTATGACACTTGCCAGTCATGTCTCAAAGGCAAGATGACCAAGACTCCGTTTACGGGACACGGAAAAAGAGTTACCGAACTCTTAGGACTGATACATAGTGATGTATGTGGTCCCATGTCTACACATGCCAGGGATGGTTCTTCATACTTCATTACATTCACTGACGATCTCTCTAGATTCGGATATGTGTTCTTGATGAAACACAAATCAGAAGCTTTTGAGAAATTTAGGGAATATAAACAAGAAGTTGAGAACCAAACCGGAAAATGTATTAAAATCCTTCGATCTGATCGAGGAGGAGAATACTTAAGCAATGAATTCCTGGACTTCCTAAAAGAGAATGGGATTCTCTCTCAGCTGACTCCTCCATATACACCACAGCACAACGGTGTATCGGAGCGGAGAAATCGCACCCTATTAGATATGGTGCGCTCTATGATGAGTACAGCTGAGTTACCTATTTCCTTCTGGGGATATGCACTGGAGACTGCTGCATACCTACTGAATAGAGTTCCGACCAAATCAGTGCCTACCACTCCATATGAGATATGGAATGGCAAGAGACCATGTCTTAATTTTATTCAGATATGGGGTTGTCCGGCCTATGTTAAAACACAAAATCCGGACAAGCTCGAGGCAAGGTCTGTTCTATGTAAGTTTGTTGGATATCCCAAACATTCACGAGGGTATATCTTCTACCATTCCGAGGAACAAAAAGTGTTTGTTTCTCGACATGCCACTTTCTTAGAAAAAAGTTTTCTTATGAAACAGATAAGTGGCATTGAGGTAGAACTGGAAGAGGTTCCAACAATACAGACTACAACAGAAGATTTGGTTGAACCAGAGGATTCCGTAGTTCCCGATGAACCCCAGCCTCTCCGCCGATCTAGTAGGGTTCCTCGCCAACCTGAGAGATACTACGGTTTTCTCATTGATGGTGGCAGTGAGGATTGCATCATGGAGGATGATGACCCAACTAGCTTCGAGCAGGCCATCACTAGTGGGGACTCAGTGAAATGGCTGGATGCTATGCGGTCCGAGATGGATTCCATGTACACCAACAAAGTATGGACTTTGGAAGTTGCTCCTGAAGGGGTAAAACCCATTGGGAGCAAGTGGATCTTCAAGAAGAAACTTGGTGTAGATGGGAAAGTGGAGACTTTCAAAGCTAGACTTGCAGCAAAGGGTTTTCGTCAAAGACCAGGTGTGGACTATGACGAAACCTTTTCTCCAGTGGCTATGCTTAAATCCATCCGAATCATGCTTGCCATCGCTGCATATCATGACTACGAAATCTGGCAAATGGATGTTAAGACCGCCTTTCTAAATGGTGATTTAGAAGAGTGCGTGTACATGACTCAGCCAGAGGGCTTCGTAGACAGTGGAAGCAGCGGGAAGGTGTGCAAGCTGCTTAAATCCATTTATGGATTAAAGCAAGCATCGCGGAGTTGGAACATCTGCTTTGACATCGTTATCAAAGAGTTTGATTTCGTCAAAAATCCAGATGAACCTTGTATCTACAAGAAGGTGGCAGAGAGTAAGGTTGTCTTCCTCGTATTGTACGTGGACGACATACTCTTGATAGGAAATGATATTCCTATGCTGCAATCGGTCAAGCTCTTCTTATCACAAAGATTCTCAATGAAAGATCTTGGTGATGCCTCCTGCATATTGGGAATTAGGATCTATAGAGATAGATCCAAAAGGATTTTGGGATTGTCCCAATCCAGGTACATTGACACCATACTAAAGAGGTTTAGTATGGAAGAGTCCAAGCGTGGGAACTTGCCCACGATCTCTGGAGTCACTCTCTCCAAAGAGATGTCTCCCAAGACTGATTTGGAGAGAGCTCGCATGCAAGGTATACCCTATGCTTCGGCAGTAGGCTCTATCATGTATGCGATGCTATGTACCAGACCCGATGTAGCATACTCACTAAGTATAGTGAGCAGGTATCAAGCTGATCCTGGAGAGAGTCACTGGACAGCTGTGAAGAGCATTCTCAAGTACTTGCGAAGGACTAGAGATATGTTCTTGGTGTATGGTAACGGAGAACTCCAAGTGGAGTCCTTTACCGATTCGAGCTTCCAGAGTGATAAGGACGACTCTAAGTCGCAGTCGGGCTTTGTCTTTACCCTTTACGGATGGACCGTTGGTACTGAGGTATGAAGTGAATGTCTTTGAACCTTTCCAGTTCTACATAACAGACCTTGCCTCGAGCTTGTCCGGATTTTGCTTTTAGACATAGGCCGGACAACCCCAAATCTTAACTAACTTAAGACATGGGCTCTTCCCTTTCCATATCACATATGAAGTGGTAGGCATTGATTTGATTCGAACCCTATTCAATAGGTATGCAACTTCTTAAGTGCATAACACCCAAAATAAAACAGGTAGCTACAGTTCTTGCTTTGCACAGCGGTATATATAATATACCCCGCACCTTATTCGATGAGGAAAGGACCGAGATCCCTTCACCGGGAGTGACTCCTTTAGCAATAACTGGCAGATGCTACACACTCGGTTTGCTTTTAACTGCTTTTGGGTTTTTGCTTTGCACAGCGATATATATGATATATCCCGCACCTCATTCGACGAGGAAAGGACCGAGATCCCTTCACCGGGAGTGACTCCTTTAGCAAAACTAGAAAAGCCTCAAAATCACTCCATTTCAAAACATCATTTGATTCTACAACGATATCAAGTTCATATCGCTCTGATACTACTGAAAGGTTCCTAGGCACCCTATAGAGGTCTCACAAGGCATCGAACATGCCAAATTTAAAAATTATGGTGCCGAGAAACCCTAGTAAACGGATCGTTGCTAGATGTCTAGGCGAAATGGAAAACTAGTTAACTATTTAACTAAAGTTGAGATGCTACAACCTTTGTAGATCTGGATTTCCGCCTCCTTAGCTCCACATGGTCATGTCCTCGCTGTCCATCATGAATCCTCGACTCGATCATCGGCTTCATCGGGAAAACAAGCGGAATAGGTCGTCGGCTTTGTGTCAAAGACGATCTACGTCGAGGTTGCACAAACTCAAGCTCCGACTTCACAAACTTGTGAAACTTGTGAAGTAAACACCCAAAACAACTTGGCAAGAGGTAGAGGGTGAAGAAATAGGAGGTGGGTTCACTTTAGAATTAGATTTATCTCACTAGATCTCAAGTTGCCATTGTTGTAGCAAGCTTGAAGAAGAAGAAGAAGATGAAGATGAAGCAAGAATGATAAGTGTTCTATTTTTTAAAAATAAAACTAATATGAATACTTATCATATCTTGACCATGGTCAAGTGTAGAGATTAAACCAAGGTTAGTAAGTGTGGTTAGGGTTAAGGATGAGATAAGGATGGTGGACTTTGTCAAAGCTTCAAGAAGCTTCAACATAGCTCCAAAATAAGCCACCATTCTTAACTTAATCCTTTCAAATAAATAAACAAATAAATAAATGAAAAACCAAAACCCTAATCATCACTTAACCATGGTTTAACCCTTTACACTTAACCACATTATCAAGTATCATCAAACATGATACAAAGCAGTGCACTAAAGCATATCACATATACAATGTGCATCAAGTGAGAAAAATCCGTTTAAAGTGAACCAATACTAGTTAATGCAATGCAATATATCAAATATATAACTATGCATTAAATCATTAAATCAACATTTGATTCAATGATCCGGTCATGTCGCACATAACCGACTAGAATCCAATGTATCGATTTATCGAATCAATGATTCGATAACTAGGTCATATCGAATATAACCAATCGAAACATTTATCGCGAGAATGAAATGCGGTATCACATACACACATTATTCTCGGTCCCGCACATATCTCATATGCGCTCCTATTTCGTTTCGCTTGAGCCAGGAAACCTCTGTGTAGGACTCTAAAGACTCGTCAATACGCCGGTAGCAGATGATGATCATATCAAGCACCCACAAGCCGCAAGCGGTCTGCTAAACGTAACGGCCACCCGGGTATTGAGCGATCAGAAGATCGACGAGCTAGCCCACTCACACTCCTGCGAATCCGACCAGTAACACTTACCGTACAGTCCGGTCTCTTCGTCAGATACGTCGCATATCAAGTTTAGGGGTGGTAAACGTCAGACCCCAATAACCCGATAAGTCGTGCCGATGTGAGGCTCATAACGGGTCGAGAAACTACTGGTAACACTTACCAGCAAATCTCAGCAACCCTGGCCAGGGATTTCCTGTTATAGCCAATCGAACACAGCGCAACATCAACCCCCTATACCGGGAGAGACGAATCCCCTCCTATCGCTCATTGCCTCCATGTGACTCGGGACTGTACCCAAAAACCACCGTTTTGCACGCCCTCTTGGACGTGGTAAGATGGAAATCAAAGCACAGTGGGAACCACACAAGACTCTATGACGATCTCGGGTCAACAGACTAACCTGTACAAGTGTCACCTGAGAACTGCCATCTGACGTGAGGTATAATACCATCTGGGAGTTCTCGGCGAGTCCGTCCAGTATACCCAGTCTCTACTGAGCACCCGTATATCATCTCTGATGTCAAACACCAATGGATATGGGATCATCCATCGCCCATCTGTATGGGTCGAGAAGGTATACGCTAGTCTACTTTGGTATATCGATGCCCCGTCTCGATACACCCACGACTAGGGACTTTGAAGGATGTACTTATGGACTACCATGTCCCCACTAGTATGATCCGCATCATAGTCCAGGTAGTCAAGTACAGATCCTAAGGGCTTTACCAACATGTAACAGAGAGACAATCAGTATACACGTTAAGGTAAAGTTCAACCAGATAGCATACTATCATGTCGAGCAAGAAAGTCCTCCCTATATATGTCCCAGCATCCACTACAATATACATCCTATGTACAGTAATGGCCTCTAGGGCATACATATAACTAACAATCTCCCACTTGCACTAGGGCCATCTGTAGCAGTGGTTGTAGTATCTCATACTCAACCATCCCATAAAAGTCTCTCTCTGGGAACAGGCCTTTGTGAGTGGATCCGCTGTGTTGTCCTCTGAGTCTACTCTCCAAACCTCGATCACCCTGGAGATCAACCATCTCCATGATCAGGTGATGCTGCCTCAGAATATGTCTGGGTCACTGATGGGACCAGGGTTCCAGGGCTAAAGCCACACTTCCATTGTCACACAATGGGAGGAACTAAGTTCATCTCATGAACCAATATACACCCATACTGCCTCTTTGGTAGTATCTTAAGTAGCGATGTATCGTGCCTTTATCGTCTAGTATGTCACGGTATCTAGCTTGGAACTCTTCCAACATACCGTCCCTTTACTGAGGGTAAAGACAATGCCTGCGACTGACACTCAGTCGTCATTATCACCCTGGAACCCTTCCAGTGATTCTCCCCAGGATCGGTTGATACTGTCTCACTACAACTAGTGAGAATCCTAACATCCATTTAGATCTATCTCATAAATCCAAAAACCCAGGATTTAGGAGGTATCACTTTGATCCTACACGAAGAATCTTTTTGATAAACGGAGATTGATCGAGCGTAGCATAAGAAACTCCTTTCTTATCAAGAGTATGTCATCCACGTACTCTACGAGGATCATCACCATACTCCCTACTACCTTTTTGTTTATACAAGGTTCATCTACCATTTTGATGATGTCAACTTCTTTGACTAATCCATCAAAATAGATGTTCCAACTCCGCGATGCCTGCTTTATCCAATAAAGCATCTTGCACACGTTTCCGCTGCTCCCACTGTCTACGAAGCCCTCTGGCTGTGTACTTATAGACACACTCTTCTAAATCATCATTTAGAAAAGCAGTCAAGACACCCATCCGCCAGATATCGTAGTTATGGTATGTAGCCGTGGCAAGTAGGATCTGGATGGACTTAAGCATAGTCACTTGAAAAGGTTTCATCATGATCCACGCCTGGTCGATGACGAAAAGCTTTAACAAGTCTAGCTTTGAAAGTCTTAACTTTTCCATCTACACCAAGTAATCTTCTCAAGATATACTTGCTCCTGATGGGGATTTAACCCTTCAGATATTGCAACCAAAGTCCATACTTTGTTGGTGTACATGGATTCCATCTCAGATCGCTAAGCATCCAGCCATTCTTGCAGAGTCACACTCCTGATGGCCAGCTCGAAACTAGTTGGGTCATCATCTCATGATGTAATCCTCGCTCCCACTGTCATAGAGAAACCGGAGTAACTCTCAGGTGGGTGAGGAACCCTACTAGATCGGCGGAGAGGCTGAGGTTCATTGGTAACTATTGAATCCTTTGGTTCTATTAAATCATCAGCTGTAGTTTGTATAGCTGGAACCTTTCCAGTTCTACATAACAGACCTTGCCTCGAGCTTGTCCGGATTTTGCTTTTAGACATAGGCCGGACAACCCCAAATCTTAACTAACTTAAGACATGGGCTCTTCCCTTTCCATATCACATATGAAGTGGTAGGCATTGATTTGATTCGAACCCTATTCAATAGGTATGCAACTTCTTAAGTGCATAACACCCAAAAGGAAATAGGTAGCTCAGTATTACTCATCATAGAGCACACCTTATCAGATAGGGTGTATCTGCTCCGCCCCGATATACCATCGTGCTATGGTGTATACGGAGGAGTAATGCTGAGAGAGAATCTCATTATCCTTTGGAATAATCCAGGATTTTCGTGCTCAAGTATTATTATCTTGATTAAGGCGTGATATGGTCGCTACCTGGAGAGAGAGAGAAGAAAACACTCAGCGTGCGCTCTTGCAAGAATAGATTGGTTATTATTTTATTTTGAAATTCGATTCTACAACATCTTAGGTTTCTTTTACTTTCATTAATCACATTAATGAAGTCCCATCAATTATGTACCTAAACATCACAGATAGATATGACGTACACTTATGCCATCCGCATTCGCCTCGATGTCCCCTCGTGCACCGTTAGGTTAGGTAACTAACGGCAGAGCGGGGCAGGGCTAGCACGGGTGTAAAACATAAGTAACGCCTATATAATATATCATATATACTATATACTATATCCATCACAGAGTATCACATGATCACATCACAGATATCGCAGCAGAAGAATCATATGAAATATTGGATATACTAGGACGTCCGTGTTTTCAATACGAGCCAGTATAAAACACGGATTCCATGGTCGCGATGAATAGCCAAACCCACACCCCTAGACCCCTACGAGAGCGGCAAGCAACCCTACCAATTCTGGGGTTAGGAGACCCGGACTCGACTCCTCGAGTTGGTCTCCCACTGGACCCCAGAACCCGGTTACTTGTGCTCCCCTCCTTGGGTCTATCCTAGTACGGAAAAGTAAATAATATACAAACGGTGACAACTTCCGCAACCTGGAAGCGCCCCAATAAAAGCATATTTACTTACGTTGATGACATGTGATGTTATGAGTTGCTGGATATGTTATATTGGATCGTCGTGTTTGAATAGCCGGGGGTTTTTATGTGAGATGAGCGTTTTTCATTTTCATTCATGTACTCGACCCGTTATGAGCCTCACATCGGCACGACTTATCGGGTTATTGGGGTCTGACGTTTACCACCCCTAGACTTGATATGCGACGTATCTGACGAAGAGACCGGACTGTACGGTAAGTGTTACTGGTCGGATTCGCAGGAGTGTGAGCGGGCTAGCTCGTCGATCTTCTGATCGCTCAATACCCGGGTGGCCGTTACGTTTAGCAGACCGCTTGCGGCTTGTGGGTGCTTGATATGATCATCATCTGCTACCGGCGTATTGACGAGTCTTTAGAGTCCTACACAGAGGTTACCTAGTTCAAGCGAAACGAAATAGGAGCGCATATGAGATATGTGCGGGACCGAGAATAATGCGTGTATGTGATACCGCATTTCATTCTCGCGATAAATGTTTCGATTGGTTATATTCGATATGACCTAGTTATCGAATCATTGATTCGATAAATCGATACATTGGATTCTAGTCGGTTATGTGCGACATGACCGGATCATTGAATCAAATGTTGATTTAATGATTTAATGCATAATTATATATTTGATATATTGCATTGCATTAACTAGTATTGGTTCACTTTAAACGGATTTTTCTCACTTGATGCACATTGTATATGTGATATGCTTTAGTGCACTGCTTTGTATCATGTTTGATGATACTTGATAATGTGGTTAAGTATAAAGGGTTAAACCATGGTTAAGTGATGATTAGGGTTTTGGTTTTTCATTTATTTATTTGTTTATTTATTTGAAAGGATTAAGTTAAGAATGGTGGCTTATTTTGGAGCTATGTTGAAGCTTCTTGAAGCTTTGACAAAGTCCACCATCCTTATCTCATCCTTAACCCTAACCACACTTACTAACCTTGGTTTAATCTCTACACTTGACCATAGTCAAGATATGATAAGTATTCATATTAGTTTTATTTTTAAAAAAGAGAACACTTATCATTCTTGCTTCATCTTCATCTTCTTCTTCTTCTTCAAGCTTGCTACAACAATGGCAACTTGAGATCTAGTGAGATAAATCCAATTCTAAAGTGAACCCACCTCCTATTTCTTCACCCTCTACCTCTTGCCAAGTTGTTTTGGGTGTTTACTTCACAAGTTTCACAAGTTTGTGAAGTCGGAGCTTGAGTTTGTGCAACCTCGACGTAGATCGTTTTTGACACAAAGCCGACGACCTATTCCGCTTGTTTTCCCGATGAAGCCGATGATCGAGTCGAGGATTCATGATGGACAGCGAGGACATGACCATGTGGAGCTAAGGAGGCGGAAATCCGGATCTACAAAGGTTGTAGCATCTCAACTTTAGTTAAATAGTTAACTAGTTTTCCATTTCGCCTAGACATCTAGCAACGATCCGTTAACTAGGGTTTCTCGGCACCATAATTTTTAAATTTGGCATGTTCGATGCCTTGTGAGACCTCTATAGGGTGCCTAGGAACCTTTCATGTTTAACAAAGATCCGGTTTTGAGTCCATGTTACCACCTCTAGAAAATTGTTTTTCACCAAATTCCGCATGCCCGAAAGTACCGGGAGAGGTAGCATGGACTTAAAATATGTAGGTACCCCATGTGGACTTCGAGACGACAAGCAAGCGCGTGGCGACGTCGGCACCGGCGAGCGAGGACCAGGTGAGTAGATTTATATCTACGAGGAGAAGTCGGGTGGATGGCGTATAGCACCCCCGCAGTCCGTAGTATAGTTCATATATATATGTTTATATAGGTGTTTTATGATACGAGAATGTTTATTCATGATTTGATTATGTGTTCATGGATTAGCTTTGGGTTAGTTGCGAAACCCTAGAGTAGTTGTTATACCCACATACGCACACACAGACTTGCATACATTACTTTCTTGTGCGTAGATGGGGATGTGTATATATGTATATACGCGTGGGTATGGGTCTATGCATATATACATTCATATACACATGCATGGATGATGAGGATAGTACTTAGGATTTGAGATGAGTCGATGAGATCGGTGATATGGCAGGGTTCGTATTTGAGATACGACATGACGTTGTAGCGGGTCCTTGACGTAGTGTTTCACACACGTGCATGTATACTTAGGCGGTATCAGTATTGTACTAGACGTAGATCAGTACCCCGATCATGATATTTGATAAAGAGGATACCAGATGAATAGTATGATGAATGTGATATTGACCCGTACCCAGATTTGGGATGCCGTACGACGGATTTACGTACGAGCTATATATTGATGATTGATCCGCACTTCTTACTTGGGAATGTCTGATTATAGATATGGTATCGGATGTGATATTATTGAGGCGGGATCACCGACTAATATATATATATATATATATATATGTATATGTATCGACTCAGATGTTAGGCGGTTTCCTTACCTTCAGTTAGCCTGTTAGCTTAGACCTATAGTTTAGTATAGTTGGTAGACTAGATTCGACTCCTACCTATTTCAAAAGCTAACGAATCGCGGGTATTTTAATAGACAGGTCAAGGGATTCTACGGATATTTCAAAAGACGTATCTTTTCTTAAAAACACCGTAGCCCTTATTTTCAAAACACTGCGATTCGTGTTATTATTAAAAGGCACCTTTGTTTGACTTATAGTTATCGTTGTGTCTAGTATTCTGCTCCCGCACATTATTGCTGTTCGCTCCGCATCGCATATTCATATTGTGATTTCATATGCTATTGTTGATATTATGCTATTAGGACACCAGCACCATTACCAATGATGCGTATGTACCACGTACACTTACATGCCGGCTCACACACATCTTCATCGGTAATTGCCATGTCACGTACACTTAGAAAATACTATTACATTAACATAGCTTGTTAGCTAATAGTTTAGACATGATATTAGTGTACTTGCCTTATATGCTAGTTCAGACATTGTAGTTATTACCTGCCACTTCATGCATGTTATTATTCACTGTTATGCCGCATTCATGGATTCTCATGCCAATATTCACTGTTTACATGCTATTGAGGATTTGGATTCGGATTTTCATGAGATTTCCTGGATTTGGGGGAAAACCGCAAAAACATTTATAAACTTCTTTTCTCTCTCTTTTAAATGAAAAGTGCGGTTTTCCCATGATGTATGAGTCGTCCACCATGAGTTTGCTGATGGATTTCGAGACCCGATTCGAGGAGTTGGATTAACCGTTTCGGGTACATGGTGGGCCCGGTGCGGTACCCCGGGGCGAGAAGGTCGTGTTGTTGACGTTGAGCCTGGCAGGGGAGCACTACCAACCGATGATTTTACCCGACGCGTCGGATATCCGGAGGATACCGTCGTGGTCTTGAGATTGATGGTAGGGGCCGGTCAGGACTGACGGCGCCCTAGATAGTGAGATTGATACTAAGATTTTAAGATATTGAGATACTGAGATTTGATGATACAGGCCAGTCTGGATAGCCGGAGCCTCGGATTTTTGAGACATTAGGATTTATGTTTTGTGTCGATGCTAGACACTGTTTATGCTGATTTCATTTATGATACCTCGCTTTAAAAATAAAGTAATCCCACAAAGTTATGAAAGCAGTTTCTTCAGTACATTATTCTGTTTTCATGCATTCCTACATCATCCATATGATATATTGCTATCTGAGGCACTGACACGAGCACTTGGTATTACTGTTGTTTAGTGGTATACCGTAGCCATGGTTATAGGCTGTTGGTTATATTTTGAGGATATATTATGATCGTATGACCTAGGATTGCGTCATACATGCAATTTCTGTTCGTAGATGTATTCTATTCACGAGTTGGCAACTCACCCCTGTTGTGCCACAGTTTCTTGCAGGTTTTGCCGTACAGGTTTCTTTACGGCTTTGCTGGCATTGCATCTTTCGGGTGACTTGCTAGTAGGTGGGTTTATTGGTATCGTACCCATCATATTACTTTGTATAATATTATTCAGTTCTATCTAGTAAATTCCATCAACCAAACATGTATTTATTGAGATAGAGACCAGTGATGTTATTCTCATTATGCGTTTTTAAAACTACTTGATTTAAATTGGTTTTCCTTCACTCCACTACTTTTCTTGGTTTGGATTTCTGGGTTTTCGGTTTACTTAGATTACGTACGCCTCGAGACGTTTCGTAGTTTAAGTGCCGGTCATGTTCCGTACTTTCGGGTCGTGACAGGACCATAAAAGATTAAAGTATATCTTACAGCAGCGGAATCTGAATTTAAGGCAGTGCCGTTGGATGGAGCATGTGAAGGAATATGACTGCGAGATCTTTATCATCCGGGCAAGGCGAACGTTGTGGCTGATGCCTTGAGTCGGAGGCCCGACGGTAGTTTTTCCTATTTGAGTGCAGTTCAGAGACAGTCTTCTGCAGATTGGCAGATCTTATGTGACAGCCGAGTGCAGTTTGAGTTTACTTCGACCGGGGGACAGCTCGCTCATATCCGCGCCCGTCCACAGTTAGTTGATCGCATTCGGCAGGCACAGTCTGATGATGCTCGTTTGTCAGAGATCATGGAGTAGGCTCGACAGGGTAGAGATTCAGAGTTCGTGATCGATGATCAGGGAGTGCTACGATTTGGGGCTCGACTGTGTGTGCTAGATTCTGAGGGACTGATACGCGAGATTTTTGAGGAGGCACATCAGTCACCATATAGTGTTCATCCGGGTTCCACCAAGATGTATCAAGACTTGAGAGAAGTCTACTGGTGGGAAGGGATGAAGAGAGATGTCGCAGATTTCGTTTTGAGATGCCTGACTTTCCAGGAAGTCAAGGCCGAATATTAGAGGCCGGTAGGAGAGTTACAGCCTTTGCCAATTCCGGAGTGGAAATGGGAGCAGATCTCTATGGATTTCATTGCGGGTCTACTTAGGACCAGTCGAGTGTATGACTCTATTTGGGTGATCGTAGACCGATTGACGAAAACGACTCACTTTATGCCAATGTAGTCCACTTACGGATTTGCTCAGTATGCTTAGATTTATATTGATGAGATCGTGCGACTACACGGCCTTCCGAATTGCATTGTTTCTGACAGAGGCACCCAGTTCACCAGCCGACTATGGCAGAAACTTCAGGAAGCTTTAGGCACCTGATTGCGTTTCAGTACAGCTTTCCATTCGCAGATTGACGGTCAGTCAGAGAAGACCATACAGATTCTCGAGGATATGCTCCAAGTGTAACATTTTAGAAAATATAAAATATTATTTTTGGAATTTAATATTAAAATAATATTTTTCCCGAAAACTGCCCGATTTGCGAAATTAGGGTTTTCGAAAAAGGGTATAAATATATACCAATAATTGTGAAATAAATGAAAATTAAAATGATTTATTCATTTAATAATAAAATTAAAGGATTTGATATTTTTAAAATTTATTATACGGAGTTTCGATAAAAACCCGATTAGTGTACTGCTAATCGCGATTAAGCCAAATCTGTGTTTCTACAGTTTTTCATGGTTAGTGCACCATGTCATGTTCCATTTGGTTACATGATGTTGTATTTGTGTTGTTCTATGGGTATTATGTGATTTGGTTTTGAATTTTGAAAGAGAAAAGATAAAGGAATAGCAAAAGGGTAATTTAGTGAAAAAGGGTATGATTGGAGAGAGAGAGTGTGTGTGTGTGATTATGTGAGAAAGAGAGGGGGGCTGCTGCCACTTTATTTCCCCCAGCATTTTCATCTCCCTCTTCATCTTCCTCAACTCCATTTCCCTCCACCTTCAAGCCCTAGATCCATCTCCAAATAATCCCCAAAACTTATCACTCCCTTCACAAAAATTAATCCCTATCCCTTCCTTTACATATTGAACCAAGCAAAGTGGGGTTTTGACGACATTGGGAAGTTCGTGCTGCCTAATGAGGTATAACTTCTTCCTTGTAGTTTAGTTTGGTGCGATATCGTGTTTTAGTTTCGTTTTGAGATGTCGCTAACCTGCTGTGACCCCGAGTGTTGAAAACAAACAGTGTAGTAATGTTGTAATTCTTACCCTGAGTGTACACTTGTGACCCCGACCCTACCTGATCAGGTTTGACTGGCGACAATAGGGGTATTTCCGGCGACCTCGGGTGTGTGGAGGAGTTAGGGTTTGGGTTTCGTAGGGTTGTTTCCTGGAGCTGTTTAGAGGAGTTTGGTCCTACTAGATTTTTCTGTAATGAATTTAGTAGAAATCTGGGAACTGTTGTGAGTGTTTGTGTGACCATGGTGACACGTTACCCTGACCTGAACCATAAAATTGAGCCCGATGCACAAACTATAAAATTGATCCAAGCCGGTTTTGTGAGTATATTTGGTGTGCAAGGAAATCTGGGGCAACCCATGGAATATTTGAGAGTAGCAAAAAATACAAGGGACCTAGATACACTACCAGGAGACCACCATGACAGAACTAACCCATTCAGATCATGGGGGCCGGGGAGACCGGATTTTTTTGGGTTGTGGCCGGCCCCAAGTGGGTGTTTGGGGTCTGGGTTGTTATAGTAGGCCATATACACCGTGTACAAAACCCTAGACTTGTTTACTTAGATTTATTTGACCTGAGTCAAAATCTGGAAACACTTGTGTGTGATTTAGGAAATGTTTTCCGTATTTTGAATGATGAGTTTTGATATTTGGATTCGTTTTTGGTTGTCGCATGTTTGTACATCGACAACAAGGATTGTTTGGTTGATTTTGTATGCGTATGCTATAGGTTCTAACCTACAAGCAAAGCGCGTGCTGTTTTGGATTTTAGAACTTGATTTTAATAGCATTGCGATATGTGTTGTTATTGTAGGTACTTTCACGTGGATTCCGAGGAAAAGGAGCGTGGCATCATCGACTTCAACAAACAAGAACCATGGTGAGTGGATCTATATCCATGGGGGAAGTCGGGTGGATGGCGTATAGCACCCCCGCAAAGTTTTGGTAGAAACCGATTTGTAACTTATGGTTAAGAAAACCTAGATTGGGAAACTAGAGTTAGGGTTAAACGATAGTTAGTAAAACCATATTAGAAACTATGGATAGTTAAAAGTGATATAATACGGCTAATATGTGATGACGGTATTTGAGGATGATATTTGACGATACTGCCGTTTAGGGTACTATAGGACTAGATAGTCGACATAGATGTGCCATCCGAACCATACATATTTCCAAACTGAAGAATCGTATGCATCTTTTAAACAGTTATCTTGAGGAACGTTATGGATTTTCAAATGATATCTTTTCTTTAAAAACACCGTAACCCCTATTTTCAAATCTACGATTCGCTTATTTTAAAAATCTGCTTGTATAGTTCGGGTGTCTATGTTAGATTAGATACTTATATTTAGTAGAGATAAAATGTTTATGTAAACTCGATTTGATGTGAGACATAAATGCGATGAAAGAATATAAGACGAATATGATAACATAATGAGTTGATGGTATGATGGTATACGGATGCGAGTCGATTGAGATGAATTATACCCAGTCGGTCCCCTGATATGAGATTATTGCGGATGCGACCTGGGACATAGGTATATAGAGACATTTATATATGTTGTGAATCGTGAGTGATAGCCGTACGAGACGTTAGGTCCGTACCCTCCTCCTCTTATAAGATGATAGGATCCCTGATAGCTTAATGCCGCCGTACGATGATTTTCCGTACGGAATGAGTTTGACTTGAGGTTTGATCCATACCCTTGACTAGAGGTTGCCGTACAATGGATTATACCGTACGTAGTTCTGTGAGGCTAGATGCCGATTGATAAATTCACCGACTCAGACACATGATAGTTACGTATACCTTATAGCTTTTAGCTGATGATTTACCTTATGCGATTTACCTTATGCTGCAATCATGATATTATTATTGCATTGCATATACCTGTTTTAGTACACTTACACCATTATCGATGATGTGTATGTTACATGTACACAGATTTTCCGGTTCACACACTTCATCATCGATAATTGCCATGCCAATACACAGTAGAATCTGCATCATGATATGACTCTTTGCATAATTTACTTGCTATAGTTACCTGTGCACTTTATTACGTTGTTGCATTTGACTTTGGAGATATTGGGAACCACAAGACATATTTTCAAAACTGGAATTATTTAAAGGAGCGGTTTTCCCTTAATATGATATATCACTGTTCCATGTTGCATGATATACGGATATGCTTACATTTCATCATATGTCGCATACATCATGCTTTATGATTTTACGCATTGAGATATGCTCCTTTCATGAGATTTCTGGATTTGAGAACCGTTGTCATTTTAAAAAAAAGTATGTATTATTTTAAAACCCTGATTTCTCTTGATATGATATTTCAGTGTGTCCACCATGTGTTTTCTCGGTTCTGAGAGTGGCATGTGAAACCCGATTCGAGGAGCGGTAGGCACCGTCTGCGGGTACATGGCGGACCCGGTGAGGTACCCCGGGGCAAGAAGACTCGTATATGTTAGACGGTGAGCCTGGCAGGGGAGCACTACCTACCGGTGATAGTATTTGGACTCGTCGGTTATCCGGAGGATACCGACCGGAGTAGCGAGATGGATATGAGGGCCGACCACGGTGTGCTGTGCCTGAAGACCGATCTGAGGATGTGGCACCTGAGATATATGAGGATTTACGTGTCGATGTTGGATACGGTTTTAATGATGTTTTGAGTGTCGATGCTGGATACTCAGGTTCCATGATTTTGAGGTGTCGCGAGGGACATATGTTGATTTATATCCTCAGGTTTTCATGCATATGCTTTTATGATATTTACATGCATAATGTTATTGCGTCAGTGGTTGACGCGTGGACTAGTTCCACATACATACATACATTGATTTTACTGTTGGATGTCATACACATGCTCATATACATTAACTACCTTGTTGGCACACATACAGACCCGGTCACCCTGCATATCATAGTATTACCTTTATGATATAGTTGACCTAGGAGTCGTTGTCTATTCGATTTCTATCTCTTGATATTTTTCTACTCACGAGTTGGCAACCCACCCCCGTTGTGCCACAGTTCTTGCAGGTTGACCGCTTGGATCAGTAGCGGCTTCGCTGGCACACAATTGCATTCGGATGTTTTGCATTGGTAGGTGGGACACTTGTATCGTACCCACTCTTGTATCTATATTTCATATTGTATCTAGTTAACTCCATCAATCGAAATTTATAAATTGTATAAGTAATGAGACTTAGTGGGATTGTGGTTGCGAGACTTAGAGCGATGGGTTTTCTGCTACTTGTGGTTTTGACGTCTTGCTTATTTCTTTATCTTTTGTGGTGATCTTCGCCGTTGGGCGTCGTATACTCATATTTACTATCTTGCGTGGTTGTGATCCACCGTTTGGCGAAGAGCTAGGTCCCGCTTGGGGTTGCCATTATTCTTATTATGTATTTGTGGTTTTGGATCAAAATATACAAAGAAGGTGCTGCCCAAATTTTCAAAAAGACGAAACATGTTTTTTTTAAAAAAAAAACTTGCATAATCCACTTGCATTTTCATATTCCTTTTCTTTGCATTAAGAAAACTTGATTTCATTATACCTTTATTTCAAAACTTCACCTCCTTTATTTTTCTTAAAAGGTTTAGATTTCTAGGTTCCAGCTTACTTGAATTACGTTACGCCTTTAGACGTTGCGTGATTTAAGTGCTGGTCACGAGCTAATATTTCGGGTCGTGACAAAGTTGGTATCAGAGTGTTAGGTTTAACCTTTGTTCGAGTCTATATTTGACTATGAAGAGTCTAGGGCAGGTACGTATTTCAGAACCTAGGCTTGACCTTACGGAACTTAGACTTGAACGGGGGGTATTAGACCCGAACTTTCGTTTCATAGGTTGACCCTGTTTGATGGAGTAGGTAGCTTGAGTAGAGTGACATACCGTACGTATGTTCCGCAGCATATTTACGATACGATACTCCACTTAAGAAACCTTAGGATGTACATATTTTGAGATCTGTGATTCTCTTCGTATCCTTGATTATACATCCATTTGAGATCCTTGATGTTATTTATTCCATGATCATACTTTCATTGATGTTGTTCCTTCTTATGATCATGTATCAATTCTGGATCTGTCGTTTCCTTTCATGCCGTTGATCTTCTTTCTTCGATACTCGATTGAGCTTCCTGTCACCATGGTGTTAGCGCAGATTGAGTTGCTGCTAGTGTTGCGGTCAGGGTGAGCTCGTCTGGTACGAGGGCTGCCTATTGTGTTTTCTGGTGACATGGGAACGTCTTGATGTAGTGTTATGTTGTGACCTCTTGTGGAGGCGAGTGCTTGGTTTTACACCGGATGTTCGGGCCACAAATAGAGCTGCCAGTTGTGAGAGGACTATTGATGTACAACATACCTCAGAGATATTGATGTCGCTTACCGTGCAGACAGATGACCCAGCTGTTGCTGAGATTGATATGTTGTCGCTTCCAGCGCTTACGAGCTGAGATCGCCGAAGCTTCCAGGAAGAAATGCGATAGATGATAGCCAGTCTATTCCGAGTTGAGAGACAAAGGTGATTCATCAGATTGATGCGCCAACGCAGGCCCGGTGGAATTGAAGATTTTTGTGTGGAGAGTCTTACTCAGATCTAGAGCAGACCGATCCAGAGATGACCGCTGATGTATCGCCTTTCCTGAAGGATTGAGGCATTGTTTAGCATGCAGACGGAGGGTATTCGTATGTCGGCTAGGCGAAGTTAAAAAGTTCGAGAGAGTGTCAGAAACCCATTTTTCCCAAGTTTAAAGTGTTCGGAGCAACATGCAGGTAATTCTGTGGACCCTCTAGAAGAATAAAACCCTAACTCGACATGATGACCATAGACCACTTTGAACATTAGGGTTTGTGGCAGTTTAACGGTGCCATCAGTGAGGCTTGGATTTGCCCTTCTACGGCTGGTCCAGAGGTGCTGTGGTATGTACCAGATATTTTTAGACTGCACTCAGGTGTTGGGCCTTCGGGAATTTTTAGGACCTTGATGACTCGATCGAAAAGTTTGACGTCGTCCAGATATCATATGATAAGAGACCAGTAAGCTGACCATCTTCGGATAGAGGACCTCACCCTGATGCGTTGTGAGTTGATCAAGAACGGACAAGTATTGAGTATTTCTCCGATTGTTGGGACGAGTTCCCGAGGACGTGTTCGGCCAGATATCTTCCACAAAGTGATGAAGATACCGAGTTTGTAACTTCGAGTCCGTGTGAGAGACTCCGGATTGACCGTGGCCGAGAACAGTGGCAGTACGCAAACAGCACGATGTGACGTCGAAGCGGACAATGATAAAGACGAGTGGTGCCGGAGGTTCATGCGTGATGCAGACGAGCTGTTACTACTCCCCGTCGAGATTAGAGATCTGATATGTATACAGAGGAGTTGGGATACGGCCTGTTCCCGAGGGAAGGTGTATGGAACACGCAGATGTCTAGAAAACGAGAAAATATTATGCAAGAGTACCAGCCTCCGTACAGTTCGGCATAGGCGAGATCGGAAGAGACCTTAAGCAGGATTCCTTCCGGGACACTACTGCAATGAGATGTGCATCCAGGATCAGATGTGTCACGTATATTTAGAGTGCCAGAGGCCGACGCTAGTGACGTGCTACCTTACGAGTGGTCGTGATGATTGACCGGGAGATGACCAGAGAAGTGCCAGAACGGAATCGTCCCCATTAGTACACCTGACTGGGCCGATGAGCCGATGGATTGCGGGATTGGTAAATCCACGGAGAAGATAAGGACCCAGAGACAGAAGATGCCAAACCGTGAGCACGAGGCGAGCGGATATTCTTGTTCTGCCGGTTTTAGGCGCACCAATTCATTTTCGACATTGTAGGAGGTGTACCTCAATGTCCTTTGTTGCGATTTGCGTTTGTGATCTGAGTATCACGTTTATATCGCTTGGATTTGAGTTTTGATGATCGAGTTTCATGATGTCGTTTTCGTGCACCATGGCCGCACCTGCTGGGTATTTACATTTTTGGGCATAGTTTTCATGCACTTTTTAGTATTTTGATTTGCTTTTGTGCACGCTGATGCACATGGTTGTGAGATTATATGCCACGGTATACCTGATTTAGGTTTGGATTAAAAGGTGTTGTATACCGTCGATTTCGATTTTGATACTCGATATTTGTTTTGTGCACCTTGTGCACCTGATTGGATTCTTGCGCATATTTGATGCGCTTGGAGTGGACTTTTACACATGTTCGGCGCTTGATATTGGATTTCGTGATTTCGTGCATGTGAGATGCACATGATTTAGATTTTATTCGTGCATGTTGGATGCACCTGATTTGGATTTTTGCGCGTATTGGACGCACGATATGAGATGCGATTTTGGCATACATCAGATGCACTAAATCGGGATTCTTGTGCATATCAGATGCACCCGATATTGTTGTCGTGCACACCCGTTGCACAGGACAGATGTTTTCGTACACACCTGTTGCACTTAGTTTTGGATTTTGTGCATATTGTGGCACCTGTATTTAGATTTGATTTCCATGCGCATCAGACGCATGTGATTTTTGGATACGCCTTTTGAGGCTGAATTTGCTTTTGAGTGGTTTGTTTTCATGTTGGGCACTATATTGAGTAGTAGCCAAACAGGACTGGTCCGAAAACAGTACCTGAGTACTTTGCATGCATTAAAATTTTGCCAAGAGGTTTTCAAAGGAGCTATAGTCTCGTTATTTCTTACGTGTCCGTGAGCGACGCAAATGTTTATAAAGGAAAACCTTTTGGGATATTTTGAAGACGACGGGACATATATTTGAGGAAAACATATATGGGCATATATCATTATTTTAAATTGAGCGTCTGTCACTTATGCCGTGAGTTACGCATCACACGGAGATTTGGAAAAGATTTTTGCATGAGTTTTATTTAGTTCTTGAAAGTTTTCCAAGGATGCGTACTATACACGTATTATAGTATTTGACTAGTGTATATTGGATTTCAGTAGTAGATTTCGAGATCTGTATCTTTATTGTAACTCTGAGGATATACGTGCAAATCCGATAGTTTGCGTGATGCTTGACGGTGTTCGATTTTGAGTTTTGTACTCATTTTCATGCGCACTTGACGCGCTGTGTTGTTTCTGCATCTTCCGTGATTTCGGAGCCCCCTTGAAATGTTTTAGATTTGGGGAGGGGTTTAAATTTAAATTTGGGGACCGAATTTCTTTAAAGGGGGAAGATTGTAACATTTCAAAAAATATAAAATATTATTTTTGGAATTTAATATTAAAATAATATTTTTCCTGAAAACTGCCCGATTTGCGAATTTGGGGTTTTCGAAAAAGGATAAAAATATATACCAATAATTGTGAAATAAATGAAAATTAAAATGATTTATTCATTTAATAATAAAATTAAAGGATTTGGCATTTTTAAAATTTATTATACGCAGTTTCGATAAAAACCCGATTAGTGCACTGCTAATCGCGATTAAGCCAAATCCGTGTTTTTACAGTTTTCCATGGTTAGTACACCATGTTATGTTCCATTTGGTTACATGTTGTTGTATTTGTGTTGTTATATGGGTATTATGTGATTTGGTTTTGAATTTTGAAAGAGAAAAGATAAAGGAATGGCAAAAGGGTAATTTAGTGAAAAAGGGCATGATTGGAGAGAGAGAGAGTGTATGTGATTATGTGAGAAAGAGAGGGGGGGTGCTGCTGCCACTTTATTCCCCCCATCATTTTCATCTCCCACTTCATCTTTCTCAACTCCACTTCCCTCCACCTTCAAGCCCTAAATCCATCTCTAAATAATCCCCAAAACTTATCACTCCCTTTACAAAAATTAATCCCCATCCCTTCCTCTACATATTGAATCAAGAAAAGTGGGGTTTTGACGACATTGGGAAGTTAGTGCTGCCTAGAGGGTACTTAATGAGGTATAACTTCTTCCTTGTAGTTTAGTTTGGTGCGATATCGTGTTTTAGTTTCGTTTTAAGATGTCGCTAACATGCTGTGACCCCGAGTGTTCACTGTGAAAACAAACAGTGTAGTAATGTTGTAATTCTTACCCTGAGTGTACACTTGTGAACCCGACCCTACCTGATCGGGTTTGACCGGTGACAATGGGGTATTTCCGGTGACCTCGGGTGTGTGGTGGAGTTAGGGTTTGGGTTTCGTAGGATAGTTGCCTGGAGCTGTTTAGAGGAGTTTGGTCCTACTAGATTTTTCTGTAATGAATTTAGGTGAAATCTGGGAATTGTTGTGAGTGTTTGTGTGACCATGGAGACACGTTACGCTGACCTGAACCATAGAATTGAACCCGATGCACAAACTTTAGAATTGATCCATGCCGGTTTTGTGAGTATATTGGGTGTGCAGGGAAATCTGGGGCAACCCAGGGAATTTTTTAGAGTAGCAAACAATACCAGGGACCTAGATACACTACGAGGAGACCACCATGACAGAACTAACCCATTCAGAGCATGGGGGTCCGGGGAGGCCGGATTTTATTGGGTTGTGGCCTGCCCCATGTGGGTGTTTGGGGGCTGGGTTGTTATAGTAGGCCATATACACTGTGTACATAACCCTTGACTTGTTTGCTTAGATTTATTTGACCTGTGTCAAAATCTGGGAACACTTGTGTGTGATTTAGGATATGTTTTCCGTATTTTGAATGATGAGTTTTGATATTTGGATTCATTTTTTGTTGTCGCATATTTGTACATCGACAACAAGGATTATTTGGTTGATTTTGTACGTGTATGCTATAGGTTCTAACCTACGAGCAAGGCGCGTGCCGTTTTGGATTTTAGAACTTTATTTTAATAGCATTGCGATATGTGTTGTTATTGTAGGTACTTTTGCGTGGATTCCGAGGCGACGGAGCATGGCGTCATCGACTTCGGCAAACAAGAACCAAGGTGAGTGGATCTATATCCACGTGGGAAGTCGGGTGGATGGCGTATAGCACCCCAGCAATGTTTTTGTGGAAACCGATTTGTAGCTTATGGTTAAGAAAACCTAGATTGGGAAACTAGGGTTAGGGTTAAATGACAGTTAGTAAAACCATATTAGAAACTAAGGATAGTTAGAAGTGATATAATACGGCTAATATGTGATGACGGTATTTGAGGATGATATTTGACGATACTGCCGTTTAGGGTACTATAGGACTAGATAGTCGACGTAGATGTGTCATCCGAACCATACATATTTCCAAACTGAAGAATCATATGCATCTTTTAAAAAGTTACCTTGAGGAACATTACGGATTTTCAAATGATATCTTTTCTTTAAAAACACCGTAACCCCTATTTTCAAAACTACGATTCGCTTCTTTTAAAAATCTGCTTGTATGGTTCGGGTGTGTATGTTAGATTAGATACTTAAACTTAGTAGAGATAAAATGTTTATGTAAACTCGACTTGATGTGAGACATAAATGTGATGAAAGAATATAAGACGGATATTATGACATGATGAGTTGATGGTATGATGGTATACGGATGCGAGTCGATTGAGATGAATTATACCCTGTCGGTCCCCTGATATGAGATTATTGCGGATGCGACCTGGGACATAGGTATATAGAGACATTTATATATGTTGTGAATCGTGAGTGATTGCCGTACGAGACGTTAGGTCCGTACCCTCCTTGTCTTATAGGATGATAGGATCCCAAATAGCTTAATGCCGCCGTACGATAATTTTCCGTACAGGATGAGTTTGACTTGAGGTTTGATCCATACCCTTGACTAGAGGTTGTCGTACGATGGATTATAGCGTACGTGGTGCTATGAGGCTAGATGCCGATTGATAGATTCACCGACCCAGACACATGATAGTTACGTATACATTATAGCTTTTAGCTGATGATTTACCTTATGCGATTTACCTTATGCTGCATTCATGATATTATTATTGCATTGCATATACCTGTGTTAGTACACTTACACCATTATCAATGATGCGTATGTTACACGTACACAGATTTGCTGGCTCACACACTTCATCATCGATAATTGCCATGCCACTGCACAGTAGGATTGCTGCATCATGATATGACTCTTTATATAATTTACTTGCTATGGTTACCTGTGCACTTTATTACGATGTTGCATTTGACTTTGGAGATATTTGGAACCGCAAGACATATTTTCAAAACTGGAATTATTTGATGGTGCGGTTTCCCCTTAATATGATATAACACTGTTCCATGTTGCATGATATATGGATATGCTTACATTTCATCATATGTCGCATACATCATGCTTTATGATTTTACGCATTGAGATATGCTGTTTTCATGAGATTTCTGGATTTGAGAACCATGGTCATTTTAAAAGAAAGTATGTATTGTTTTAAAAACCCGGTTTCTCTTGATATGATATTTCAGTGCGTCCACCATGTGTTTTCTCGGTTCTTAGAGTGGTATTTGAAACCCGATTCGAGGAGCAGTATGCATCGTCTGCGGGTACATGGTAGACCCGGTGAGGTACCCCAGGGCAAGAAAACTCGTATATGTTAGACGGTGAGCCTGGCAGGGGAGCACTACCTACCGGTGATAGTATTTGGACTCGGCGGTTATCCGGAGGATACCGACCGGAGTAGTGAGATTGATATGAGGGCCGACCAGGGTGCGGCGCCTGAGGGCCGATCTGAGGTTGCGGCGCCTGAGATATATGAGGATTTACGTGTCGAGGTTGGACACGGTTTTCATGATGTTTCGAGTGTCGATGCTGGACACTCAGGTTCCATGATTTAGTTGTCGTGAGGGGCACATGTTGATTTATATCCTCATATTTTCATGCATATGCTTTTATGATATTTACATGCATGATGTTGTTGCGTCAGTGGTTGACGCATGGCCTAGATCCACATACATACATACATTGATTTTATTGCTGGATGTTATACACATGCTTATAGACATTGACTACCTTGTTGGCACACATACATACCCGGTCACCCTGGATATCATAGTACTACCTTTATGATATAGTTGACCTAGGAGTCGTTGTCTATTCGATTTCTATCTGTTGATATTTTTCTACTCACGAGTTGGCAACTTACCCCCGTTGTGCCACAGTTCTTGCAGGTTGACCGCTTGGATCAGTAGCGGCTTCGCTGGCACACAATTGTATTCGGGTGTTTTGCATTGGTAGGTGGGGCACTTGTATCGTACCCACTCTTGTATCTATATTTCATATTGTATCTAGTTAACTCCATCAATCGAAATTTGTAAATTGTATAAGTAATTGCAGGGTTATTAGGCACACTCAAGAGGTTCCACAAGGCATCAACCATGCCAAACAAAAATTTTACGGTGCCGAGAAACCCTAAACTAGATCGTTAACTAGAAGTAAAGGCGAAAAGCAAGCAAGCAAACAACTTTGCTAATAAGTGAAAGGGATTACAACCTTTGTAGATCCGGTCAACCACTTCTTTAGCTTCGTGTTGACGTCCCTCCGCTGCGATCATCGGATCCCGGACTCTAGAAATGGTTTCGTCGGAGAAATGATCGGGCTAGGTCATTGACTTCATGGCCGAAGATGATCTACATCGGGGAGACTCAAACTCAAGCTATTCCTTCACTTGGTCGAAAACTTTGTGAAGAGAACACCCCATACTACATGGAAAGTGGTAGAGGATGAAGAAATAGGAAGTGGGTTCACTTTAGAATTGGATTTCTCACTCTTTTTACCATGGCACCATTGGAGCTCTCAAGCTTTTGTGAGCTTGATGAAGATGAAGAAGAAGAAAGAATCATTTTCCATTTTAAAAGAATAATATGAACACTTATCCTTTTAATCATGGCACCATGGTTGAGTTAAGCCCTCATGCTTAACTCATGTAGAGATTTAAACAAACCATTAGGTTAAAGGTTAGGTTAACTAATATCTTTAAACATATGACAAAAGAGTTGACTTTGTCAATGTTTATCAAGCTTCTTGAAGCTTGATAACTTTGACCAAAGTCACACTCTTTTGTTATATGCTTAAGAAAATAGTAAACCCTAATCTAACCTTGATTTGGTTCAAGTCTCATACACATAATTTGTTTGTATCATCAAGCATGATACAAACAGGTACACTTGCATAAATCACATATAAACAATGTGCACATTCAAGTGAAAAATCAATCTTAAGTGAAGCAATACTAGTTAATGTAAAGTAATATATCAAATATATAATTATACATTAAATCATTAAATCAACACTTGATTTAATGATTCAGTCATATCGCATATAACCGACTAATATCAATAGTAACAACTTATTGAATCAACACTTGATCCGATAACCCGGCTATATCGCATACAACCGATCAATGTCACAAATCGCGAGAATAGAATACAGTATCACATACTGGTATTATTCTCGGTCCCCCACATATCTCATATGCGCTCCAATTTCATTTCGCTTGAGCCAGGAAACCCCTGTGTAGGACTCTAAAGACTCGTCAATACGCCGGCAGCAGGTGATGATCATATCAAACACCCACAAGCCGCCAGCGGTCTGCTAAACGTAATGGCCACCCGGGTATTGAGCGATCAGAAGATCAACGAGGAAGCCCGCTCACACTCCTGTGAATCCAACGAGTAACACTACCGTACAGTCCGGTCTGTTCGTCTGATATGACGCATATCTCGTCTAGGGGTGGTAAACGTCAGACCCCAATAACTCGATAAGTCGTGTCGATATGAGGCTCATAACAGGTCGAGAAACTACTGGTAACACTTACCAGTAAATCCCTAAAGCAGCCTTGGCCAAGGACTTCCTGTTATAGCCAATCGAGCACAGCGCAACATCAACTCCCTATACCGGGAGAGACGAAACCCCTCCTATCGCTCATTGCCTCCATGTGATTCGGGACTATACCCAAAAGGCACCTTTTTGCACGCCCTCTTGGACGTGGTATGATGGAAATCAAAGCACAGTGGGAATCACACAAGACTCTATGACGATCTCGGGTCTACAGACTAACCTGTACCAGTATCACCAGAGAAGTGCCATCTGACGTAAGGTATAATACCATCTGTGTCACGACCCGAAAAGTACGGAACATGACCGGCACTTAAACTACGAAACGTCTCGAGGCGTTCGTAATCTAAGTAAGCCAAAATCCAAGAAATCCAAACCAAGAAAAGTAGAAGAGTGAAGGAAAACCAATTTAAAATCAAGTAGTTTTAATAGCATAAGCTGAATTATGCGGTTTATAAAAAAAACATCAAGTATTTCCTGAAAATTTCGGCAGAGTCTCCTTTGTAAATACTGGCTCCCAAACGGGATACAACATGAATAGTATACGAAATCAATAAAAAGGCATCCCCAAGCGGGAGCTAGCTCTTCGTCAATCGACGGTCACAACCACACAACCAGTATAATATACAACGCCAAGGGCGAGGATCAAAACTCAAAAGGAAACTCAAAACCACAAGAAAACCACAGAAATATAACGCGCGACTCTAAGGTCGAAAGAATAACATCACTGGTCTCTATCTCAAAAATAAATACATGTTTGGTTGATGGAACTTCTAGATACAACAGAATAATGATATACAAGATATATAATGGGGGTACGATACAAGTAAACCCACCTACTAGCAAATCATCCGAAGGAAACTATGCCCGCAAGCCGTAATGAAACCTGTACGGCAAACCTGCAAGAAACTGGGGCACAACGGGGGTGAGTTGCCAACTCGTGAATAGAAAAACATCTACGGAAAGAAATCGCATGAATAACGCAACATAGGTCAATGATCATAATATATCCTCAAATATATGAATAACACGTAGCCTATAACAAGGCTAGGGTAAATATCTAACCCGAGTGTAATCTCATGTGCCCGTGTCAGTGCCTCAGATAGCAATATATCATATGAATGAGGTATGAATGTATGGAAACAGAATACATGTAAATGAAGAACTGTTTTCATAATTTAGTGAGATTTCCTTTGTATTTTTAAAATGAGGTATCATAATGAAATCGGCATAAAACAGTGCCCAGCATCGGCACAAAACGTAATCCCAATATCTCGATATCTCTGTATCACAGTCTCTGTACCTCAATATCTCGAAATCTCAATGTCTCAATCACAATATCTAGGGCGCCGTCAGTCCAGACCGACCCCTACCATCCATCTCAAGACCACGACGGTATCCTCCGGATATCCGACGCGTCGGGTAAAATCACCGGTAGGTAGTGCTCCCCTGCCAGGCTCACATCGTCATCATCACGCGCTTCTTGCCCCGGGGTACCTTACCGGGTCCACCATGTACCCGAAACGGTTCATCCGTCTCCTCGAATCGGGTCTCGAAATCTATCAGCAAACTCATGGTGGACGACTCATACATCATGGGAAAAACCGCACTTTTTATTTAAAAAGAGAGAAATCAGTTTATATAAGTTTTGCGGTTTTCCCCCCAAATCCAGAAAATCTCATGGAAATCCGAATCCAAAACCTCAATAACACGTAAAATAGTGAATATATGCCTGAGAATCCATGAATGCGGCATAACAATGAATAACAGTATGCATGAAGTAGCAGGTAATAACTACAATGTCTAAACTATTAGCTAACAGGCTATGTCAAGCAATAATATTTTCTAAGGTGTACGTAACATGGCAATTACCGATGAAGATGTGTGTGAGCCGGCAAGTAAGTGTACGTGGTACATACGCATCATCGGTAATGGTGCTGGTGTCCTAACAGCATGATATCAATAATGGAGTATGAAACATAATATAAGCATGCGATGCGAAGCGAACCACAATAATGAGCGGGAGCTGAATACTAGACGCAACTATAACTAATCTGCATTAATCTAATATAAGTCCTACAAATGGTGCCTTTTGAAATAACACGAATCATGGGGTTTTGAAAATAGGGGCTACGGTGTTTTTATGAAAAGATACGTCTTTTGAAATATCCGTAGGATCCCTTGGGCTGTCTTTTAAAATACCCACGATTCGTTAGTTTTTGAAATAGGTAAGAATCGAATCTAATCTAACAACTAAACTAAACTAAAGGGCTAAGCTAACAAGCTGGACTACAGGTAAGGAAACCGCCTAACAACTGAGTCGATACATATACATACCTGTATATATATTAGTCGGTGATCCCGCCTCAATAAAATCATATCCGATACCATATCTATAATCAGACATCCCAAGTCAAGAGTGCGGATCAATCATCAAGATATAGCTCGTACGTAAATCCGTCGTACGGTATCCCCAATTCTGGGTACGGGTCAATATCACATTCATCATACTATTCACCTGGTTTCCTCTTTATCAAATATCATGATCGGGTACTGATCTACGTCTAGTACAATACTGATACCGCCTAAGTATGCATGGACGTGTGTGAAACACTACGTCAAGGACCCGCTACAACGTCATGTCGTATCTCGAATACGAACCCTGCTATATCACCGATCTCACGGCCTCAAATCAAATCTCATCGACTCATCATAAATCCCAAGTACAATCCTCATTATCCATGCATGCGTATATGAATGTACATATGCATAGTCCCATACCCACGCATATATACATATATACACATCCCAATCTGCGCACAAGAAAGTAAAGTATGCAAGTCTGTGTGTGCGTATGTGGGTATAACAACTACTCTAGGGTTTCGCAACTAACCCAAAGCTAAACCATGAACACCTAATCATAACATGAATAAACATTCTCGTATCATAAAACACCTATATAAACATATATATATGAGCTACACTACGGACTGCGGGGGTGCTATACGCCATCCACCCGACTTCTCCCCGTAGATATAAATCTACTCACCTGATCCTCGCTCGCCGGTGCTGACGTCGCCACGTGCTTGCTTGTCGTCTCGAAGTCCACATGGGGTACCTACATATCATAACGCACCGTGTCGTATTAAAATCCGACTCATGACCAAAACGACTCACGAATCCCACATAGGTCAAAACCTATGGTTGCTTCCACAAATCAACCCAAAAACCCTCGACGTCGGCGTACAAACGCCAGACCATCGAGAAAAACCCAAATACACTCATTTGCACATTCATGAACACTAATTTTAATATAAAATAGGTTAAAACTCACAAAAACCCCAAATTCACATTAAAAGCCGTTTTTCCGAAAAACCAGCAAGCAAAATTACCCGTTTTATTACAAAACTCGACGTTTAAACAATTCTAGCGGCCATAATACTTATTAAATAACTTAAATAATCCATACAAACCATTCCCATGATTTAATTTCACCAAACCACATACGTTCAAAAAAACTAGTTTGCAAAAATACCGACTTTAACTCTTTTTAATGTAAAATTCACAATTTTACAAATAAGCTTGGTTTTGCATGGTCCAAAGGCATTAAACCACTTATTATAATACTAATAATGACATGAAACCATAATTATATTTTAATCTAAGACATTCAATAATTTTCCAAAAATCTAGTATGTAAAATAGCTTAAATATTACAATTTCAACTTAACAATTTACAACTAACAATTTGATTATGTTTCACATTCCACAAAAAGAAGAATCCCACTTGCAACCATAATCATACAACAAAATCCTAACTATAATCCAAAACCATCCACTTGAATTCAAAACCCCTTTATTTATATTTTTTAAACACCTAAACAAGTTTGCTTTAAACATACAACTAACAATTAACAAATATGGAAGAATTTTTATTCCTCATGATCAAGAGATCAACATGAAGATCATGGCCTCCAAAATGCCAAATTTCCTCCAAGATCCATGCTAGCTTGGGCAAAGAAATAATGGGTAGAGATTGGATTTTGTTTTTGTGGGATTTTTGACTTAGATTTTTGGTGGAATTTTGTGGGTTTTGCAATGAAGTGGAGAAGAATCAAGAGGGGCTGTTTTTGTGCAGGTTTCGGCCAGAAATTTGTGGGGATTGGGTGCGGGAGGAGAGAGAGTGAGGTGGGGAAAGATAGATCTAGTCAAAGTCCACTCAATTTCTATCATTTTCTATTCTATTCTTTTCTTTTCTTTCTTTTCTTTTCTTTGAAATTCAAGTGGGGAAAAGTGATGGGGCTGCTGAATTCAGCCAATTGAAGAATTAAATGGGGGTGTGTGAGTGTGGGTATGGGTGTGGGGTGATGAAAAATGATAAATACAATACCCCAAACATCCATTTACACTAAAAAAAAAACTTTTTTTCTTCAATAATTTCTAAACCGTTTTGGCAAACGATTTCGTTTCAAAAACCACATGATAAAATTTTGTTTAATGTTTTATGATGCAAAAAATTTGTTTCAACTCATTCCAATTTGTAATTTTCCCTAATTAAATGTATTAGTGACGGCTTAAAATAATAATAAAATAAAAAAAAATTTCAGAAAATTTGAAATTTCACCAGTGGCTCAATAAACACCAAATGCTAGCAATTACATAGCTAGAATATGTATATTTAATTTTTATAATAAGATATTTGCATTTTGACTTTTTACAGAAAACCCCCTTATTTTACCGATTTTCCGAAATTTCACCGAAACGATTTTCAAAACGCTACAATCTTCCCCCCTTAAAAAAATTCGGTCCCCGAATTTAAAGTGAAACTGCCCCCAAATACTAAAACATCTAAACCAAAACCATTAAGTCGTCGGGGCTCCGAAATTGTAAATACATAAAACAAATCGTAGCGCAGCGCATGCGCATGAAAAATGAGCAGATAACTCGAAATCAAAACTCCGTCAAGCATCCCGCAATCATCGGAGTCAAGGTGAAGACACGAATGCCAAATCTCAAGCAAGACCGATATGTTATAAATCGGAACTATACATGCAAATATCAGGAGGAAATGCATGCCAAATCCTTTAAGTTGCTGTGCAATGCACATAACACTGCACAGTGGCGGACGTCTATCATAAGAAAATAACTATATACATATATACCTTTGTTTGAAATGTACGTTCCGCCATTTTGGGAAACAATTTAGAAGGGTTTTCCTTGTTTTAAACGTTTCGCGTCATATCAGACACGTAGGTAAATACTGAGACCATAGCTCGCTTTTTTGGAATTCCCTTCAATAGCTATCAATGCATGCAAAATACATTCAGGTACTGTCCTCTGACTAGTCCTGCTTAGTACGAAAACACATCGCAGTTATCATAAAAAAAAACGTATTGCTCTATAAGAAATCAATCCCAAAATACGCGTATGAATACTACGTCCGTCTGGTGCGCACGACAATCAAAATCCATATACGTGCCATACAAGTGCACAGAAACAAGATCTAAGTGCATCGGGTGTGCACAAAGCATCTGTCGTAGGCAACGTGTGTGCCTGACAGCAAAATCAGGTGCATCTGACATGCACGAAAAATCTCGATTTAGTGCATCTGGTGTGCACCAAAATCACATCTCAAAACATGCGCTCAACATGCGCGAAAATCCAAGGCAGGTGCATCTATCATGCACGAAATCATGAAATCTAATATCAAGCGCCGAACATACGTAAAATCAAATCAGGTGCACAAAGTGCACAAAACAAATATCGAGTATCACAATCGAAATCGAAGTCTAGTGCATCTAAGTGTACAAAAGGCGTATCACTGCACTGCAAGCATATATAAACTATATAGAGTGCAGGAACCAAATCGTGTGCGTGCATACGCACAAAATCAACTCAAATGTCTAAAACCGTAAAATCACAAACATGTGAAACCAAAGCATGAAAACGATATCAAGTGCAACACTGTGCAAAGATCGTAAATCCTCAATCATCAAAATCAAATCATGCGAATAAATCACCCAAAACATCGAAATCAATAATGGCGGAATAGTACCGCTCAAGCGCATCCTCTAATAATCTTGGGCCAACTGTCGCGGTCACTAGTGGGACGTCTCGTCGATGATCATGAACTCTGGCCTGCTGGTGTGCGTAACAATGACCATTCCTGGGTCAAAGTCTTCACTGTGAATTACCAATCTCTCGGTCCATCGGCTCATCGGCCCTGTCAGGTGTGCTAACAGGGTTGATCTCGTTCTGGCACTTCTCTGGTCATCTCTCGGTCAATCATCGCGACCACTCGTAAGACAGCATATCACTGGTGTCGGCCTATGGCTCTCTGAATGTACGTGACACATCTGATCCTTGGTGCAAGTATCATTGCAGCAGTGTCCTGGAAGGAATCCTGCTCACGGTCTCTTCCATGTCTCGTTTCTGCCAACTGTCCGGAAGTCATCGTCCTTTCCTATATCTACATCTTGCTCTGGAACGGCTGCATACCCATCGCGACTCCTTCTGGAAGGTATATCCAGTACTCTGCCTCGGCATGCGCATCGCATCTCTGATGTCGGCGGAGTGGAACGTCATCTCATCTAGATCTGGTACGAACCTCTTACTTCACTTTCTCTAATGTCGACTGCTTCGGACTCGTCTCGTCGCGGCTGTATGGACTGAGCTCCAACGGCTATCCTCGTATCGGGAGTCTCCCAAGAATGCATCTCACCACCTAGCATCAAAATTAAGTCGAGCCATCCGATCGAGTCGTCAAAACCTCATAATCCCCTAAGGGCTCAACATCTTGGGCACAGTTTAATAGTATCGAGTACATACCACAGCATCGGTGGTCCAGCCGTAGAAGGGCAAACCCAAGCCTCACTAATGGCGCCGTAGAACTGCCGCAAACCCGAAGGTTCAAAGGCTTTCACACGGTCATTAAGTCGAGTTAGGGTTTCATTCTTCTAGAGGGACCATAGAATTGCCTGCATGTCTTTCCGACTACTTTAAACTTGGAATAATAGGTTTCTGACATTCGATCGTCTCTGTCGACTTCCAACGTCTCCGCGTGAAGTCGTCTCTAGCTGGAATCAATCTATCTGATGACCTCTCATCGGGTAGGCGAACGAACCACATGTCCTAGTCATTCATCATCGGGTGACTAGCGACCTTCTATCATCTATTAGTACAACTCATACTGCATTAGCTCCAGCGTCTGGGGCAATATCCCGTCGCTCGCAGCAACAACTGGCTCACTCGTCTGCACGCTGAACAGTGCCTAAATCATCATGAGTGAGCAATACGCCAACGGTCATCAAAATCTGGCTGGCCTCTATCATTGGCTCAATCCTCTAGTGTCGATCAGCACATCCGAGTAACCTCATAAAGGCGATCCGCCAAACGCTCGTGGCGCGGAAACACAGTAAAAAGACACATCTCCGCAATCGGGTGTCGCCGGAATTTCGCCCTGGTCAGTCCTCGTTCGTGACGAGCTCGTGCTGACGACAACTCTAGCTGTAGCTCTCCCTGCCCGTAATCGTGGCAGCAAAACCATAACTGGTACTGATGAGGCTAGATCGGAATGAATATAATACTGAGCAACGAAATGTACATCCTAAGGCTTCTTAAGTGGAGTAGCGTATCGTAAATATGCCGCGGAACATACCTACGGTACGTCACTCTACTTTAGTCACCTATTCCATCAACCAAGGGTCATCCTACGCTCCGAAGGTGAAACTAACGCTCTGATGCCAACTTTGTCACGACCCGAAAAGTACGGAACATGACCGGCACTTAAACTACGAAACGTCTCGAGGCGTTCGTAATCTAAGTAAGCCAAAATCCCAGAAATCCAAACCAAGAAAAGTAGAAGAGTGAAGGAAAACCAATTTAAAATCAAGTAGTTTTAATAGCATAAGCCGAATTATGCGGTTTATAAAAAAAACATCAAGTATTTCCTGAAAATTTCGGCAGAGTCTCCTTTGTAAATACTGGCTCCCAAACGGGATACAACATGAATAGTATACGAAATCAATAAAAAGACATCCCCAAGCGGGAGCTAGCTCTTCATCAATCGACGGTCACAACCACACAAGCAGTATAATATACAACGCCAAGGGCGAGGATCAAAACTCAAAAGGAAACTCAAAACCACAAGAAAACCACAGAAATTTAACGCGCGACTCTAAGGTCGAAAGAATAACATCACTGGTCTCTATCTCAAAAATAAATACATGTTTGGTTGATGGAACTTCTAGATACAACAGAATAATGATATACAAGATAAATAATGGGGGTACGATACAAGTAAACCCACCTACTAGCAAATCATCCGAAGGAAACTATGCCCGCAAGCCGTAATGAAACCTGTACGGCAAACCTGCAAGAAACTGGGGCACAACGGGGGTGAGTTGCCAACTCGTGAATAGAAAAACATCTACGGAAAGAAATTGCATGAATAACGCAACATAGGTCAATGATCATAATATATCCTCAAATATATGAATAACACGTAGCCTATAACAAGGCTAGGGTAAATATCTAACCCGAGTGTAATCTCATGTGCCCGTGTCAGTGCCTCAGGTAGCAATATATCATATGAATGAGGTATGAATGTATGGAAACAGAATACATGTAAATGAAGAACTGTTTTCATAATTTAGTGAGATTTCCTTTGTATTTTTAAAATGAGGTATCATAATGAAATCGGCATAAAACAGTGCCTAGCATCGGCACAAAACGTAATCCCAATATCTCGATATCTCTGTATCACAGTCTCTGTACCTCAATATCTCGAAATCTCAATGTCTCAATCACAATATCTAGGGCGCCGTCAGTCCAGACCGACCCCTACCATCCATCTCAAGACCACGACGGTATCCTCCGGATATCCGACGCGTCGGATAAAATCACCGGTAGGTAGTGCTCCCCTGCCAGGCTCACATCGTCATCATCACGCGCTTCTTGCCCCGGGGTACCTTACCGGGTCCACCATGTACCCGAAACGGTTCATCCGTCTCCTCGAATCGGGTCTCGAAATCCATCAGCGAACTCATGGTGGACGACTCATACATCATGGGAAAAACCGCACTTTTTATTTAAAAAGAGAGAAATCAGTTTATATAAGTTTTGCGGTTTTCCCCCCAAATCCAGAAAATCTCATGGAAATCCGAATCCAAAACCTCAATAACACGTAAAATAGTGAATATATGCCTGAGAATCCATGAATGCGGCATAACAATGAATAACAGTATGCAAGAAGTAGCAGGTAATAACTACAATGTCTAAACTATTAGCTAACAGGCTATGTCAAGCAATAATATTTTCTAAGGTGTACGTGACATGGCAATTACCGATGAAGATGTGTGTGAGCCGGCAAGTAAGTGTACGTGGTACATACGCATCATCGGTAATGGTGCTGGTGTCCTAACAACATGATATCAATAATGGAGTATGAAACATAATATAAGCATGCGATGCGAAGCGAACCACAATAATGAGCGGGAGCTGAATACTAGACGCAACTATAACTAATCTGCATTAATCTAATATAAGTCCTACAAATGGTGCCTTTTGAAATAATACGAATCATGGGGTTTTGAAAATAGGGGCTACGGTGTTTTAATGAAAAGATACGTCTTTTGAAATATCCGTAGGATCCCTTGGGCTGTCTTTTAAAATACCCACGATTCGTTAGTTTTTGAAATAGGTAAGAATCGAATCTAATCTAACAACTAAACTAAACTAAAGGGCTAAGCTAACAAGCTGGACTACAGGTAAGGAAACCGCCTAACATCTGAGTCGATACATATACATACCTGTATATATATTAGTCGGTGATCCCGCCTCAATAATATCATATCCGATACCATATCTATAATCAGACATCCCAAGTCAAGAGTGCGGATCAATCATCAAGATATAGCTCGTACGTAAATCCGTCGTACGGCATCCCCAATTCTGGGTACGGGTCAATATCACATTCATCATACTATTCACCTGGTATCCTCTTTATCAAATATCATGATCGGGTACTGATCTACGTCTAGTACAATACTGATACCGCCTAAGTATGCATGCACGTGTGTGAAACACTACGTCAAGGACCCGCTACAACGTCATGTCGTATCTCGAATACGAACCCTGCTATATCACCGATCTCACAGCCTCAAATCAAATCTCATCGACTCATCATAAATCCCAAGTACAATCCTCATTATCCATGCATGCGTATATGAATGTACATATGCATAGTCCCATACCCACGCATATATACATATATACACATCCCAATCTGCGCACAAGAAAGTAAAGTATGCAAGTTTGTGTGTGCGTATGTGGGTATAACAACTACTCTAGGGTTTCGCAACTAACCCAAAGCTAAACCATGAACACCTAATCATAACATGAATAAACATTCTCGTATCATAAAACACCTATATAAACATATATATATGAGCTACACTACGGACTGCGGGGGTGCTATACGCCATCCACCCGACTTCTCCCCGTAGATATAAATCTACTCACCTGATCCTCGCTCGCCGGTGCCGACGTCGCTACGCGCTTGCTTGTCGTCTCGAAGTCCACATGGGGTACCTACATATCATAACGCACCGTGTCGTATTAAAATCCGACTCATGACCTAAACGACTCACGAATCCCACATAGGTCAAAACCTATGGTTGCTTCCACAAATCAACCCAAAAACCCTCGACGTCGGCGTACAAACGCCAGACCATCGAGAAAAACCCAAATACACTCATTTGCACATTCATGAACACTAATTTTAATATAAAATAGGTTAAAACTCACAAAAACCCCAAATTCACTTTAAAAGCCGTTTTTCCGAAAAACTAGCAAGCAAAATTACCCGTTTTAGTACAAAACTCGACGTTTAAACAATTCTAGCGACCATAATACTTATTAAATAACTTAAATAATCTATACAAACCATTCCCACGATTTAATTTCACCAAACCACATACGTTCAAAAAAACTAGTTTGCAAAAATACCGACTTTAACTCTTTTTAATGTAAAATTCACAATTTTACAAATAAGCTTGGTTTTGCATGGTCCAAAGGCATTAAACCACTTATTATAATACTAATAATGACATGAAACCATAATTATATTTTAATCTAAGACATTCAATAATTTTCCAAAAATCTAGTAAGTAAAATAGCTTAAATATTACAATTTCAACTTAACAATTTACAACTAACAATTTGATTATGTTTCACATTCCACAAAAAGAAGAATCCCACTTGCAACCATAATCATACAACAAAACCCTAACTATAATCCAAAACCATCCACTTGAATTTCTAAACTTGAATTCAAAACCCCTTTATTTATATTTTTTAAACACCTAAACAAGTTTGCTTTAAACATACAACTAACAATTAACAAATATGGAAGAATTTTTTATACCTCATGATCAAGAGATCAACATGAAGATCATGGCCTCCAGAATGCCAAATTTCCTCCAAGATCCATGCTAGCTTGGGCAAAGAAATAATGGGTAGAGATTGGATTTTGTTTTTGTGGGATTTTTGACTTGGATTTTTGGTGGAATTTTGTGGGTTTTGCAATGAAGTGGAGAAGAATCAAGAGGGGCTGTTTTTGTACAGGTTTCGGCCAGAAATTTGTGGGGATTGGGTGAGGGAGGAGAGAGTGAGGTGGGGAAAGATAGATCTAGTCAAAGTCCACTCAATTTCTATCATTTTCTATTCTATTCTATTCTTTTCTTTCTTTTCTTTTCTTTGAAATTCAAGTGGGGAAAAGTGATGGGGCTGCTGAATTCAGCCAAGGGAAGAATTAAATGGGGGTGTGTGAGTGTGGGTATGGGTGTGGGGTGATGAAAAATAATAAATACAATACCCCAAACATCCATTTACACTAAAAAAAAGTCTTTTTTCTTCAATAATTTCTAAACCGTTTTGGCAAACGATTTCGTTTCAAAAACCACATGATAAAATTTTGTTTAATGTTTTATGATGCAAAAAATTTGTTTCAACTCATTCCAATTTGTAATTTTCCCTAATTAAATGTATTAGTGACGGCTTAAAATAATAATAAAATAAATTTTTTTCAGAAAATTTGAAATTTCACCAGTGGCTCAATAAACACCAAATGCTAGCAATTACATAGCTAGAATATGTATATTTAATTTTTATAATAAGATATTTGCATTTTGACTTTTTACAGAAAACCCCCTTATTTTACCGATTTTCCGAAATTTCACCGAAACGATTTTCAAAACGCTACAATCTGGGAGTTCTCGGCGAGTCCGTCTAGTGTACCCAGTCTGTACTGAGCACCCGTATATCATCTCTGATGTCAAATACCAATGGATATGGGATCATCCATCGCCCATCTGTATGGGTTGAGAAGGTACACGCTAGTCTACTCTGGTATATCGATGCCCTGTCTCGATACACCAACGACTAGGGATCTTGAAGGATGTACTTATGGACTACCATGTCCCCACTAGTATGATCCGCATCATAGTCCAGGTAGTCAAGTACACATCCTAAGGGCTTTACCAACATGTAACCGAGAGACAATCAGTGTACACGTTAAGGTAAAGAGTAACCAGATAGCATACTATCATATCGAGCAAGAAAGTCATCCCTATATGTCCAAGCATCCACTACAATAGACATCCTATGTATAGTAATGGCCTCTAGGGCATACATATTACTAATAATCTCCCACTTGCACTAGGGTCATCTGATAGCAGTGGTTGTAGTATCTCATACTCAACCATCCCATAATAGTCTCTCTCTGGGAATAGGCCTTTGTGAGTGGATCCGCCGTGTTGTCCACTGAGTCTACTCTCCTAACCTCGATCCCCTGGAGATCAACCATCTCCATGATCAGGCGAGACTGCCCAAGAATATGTCTGGATCACTGATGGGACGGGCGTTCCTAGGCATAAGCCACAACTCTATTGTCACACAATGGGAGGAACGAAGTTCATCTCATGAACTAATATACACCCAGACTGCCTCTTTGGTAGCATCTTTGGTGGCGATGTATCCAGCCTTTATCGTCTAGTATGCCACGGTATCTAGCTTGGAACTCTTCCAACATACCGTCCCTTTACTGAGGGTAAAGACAATGCCTGCGACCGACATTCAGTCGTCCTTATCACTCTGGAACCTTTCCAGTGATTCTCCCCAGGATCAATTGATACCAACTCACTACAACTAGTAAGTATCCTAACATCCAGTTAGATCTATCACATAGATCCAAAACCCAGGATTTAGTAGGTATCACTTTGATCCTATATGGATAATCCTTATGATAAGCGGAGATTGACCGAGCGTAGAATAGGAAACTCCTTCCCTATCAAGAGTATGTCATCCACGTACTCTACGAGGATCACCACCATACTCCCTACTACCTTCTTGTATATACAAGGTTCATCTACCATTTTGATGATGTCAAACTCTTTGACTAACTCATCAAAACAAATGTTCCAACTCCGCGATGCCTGCTTTATCACATAAAACATCTTGCACACGTTTCCGCTGCTCCCACTGTTTACGAAGCGCTCTGACTGTGTACTTATAGACTCTCTCTTCTAAATCTTTATTTAGAAAAGCAGTCATGACACCCAACCGCCAGATATCGTAGTCATGGTATGTAGCCGTGGCAAGTAGGATCTGGATGGACTTAAGCATAGCTACTTAGAAAAGGTTTCATTATAATCCATACTGGTCAATGATGCAAACCTTAAATAAGTCTAGCTTTGAAAGTCTCAACTTTTCCATCTACACCAAGTAATCTTCTCAAGATATACTTGCTCCTGATGGGGATTTAACCTTTCAGATAAGGCAACCAAAGTCCATAATTTGTTGGTGTATAAGGATTCCATCTCAGATCGCTAAGCATCCAGCCATTCTTACAGAGTCTCACTCCTGATGGCCAGCTCGAAACTAGTTGGGTCATCATCTCATGATGCAATCTTCGCTCCCACTGTCATAGAGAAACCGAAGTATCTCTCAGGTGGGTGAGGAACCCTATTAGATCGGTGGAGAGGCTGAGGTTCGTTGGTTGCTATTGAATCCTTTGGTTCTACCAAATCATCAGCTGCAGTTTGTATAGCTGGAACTGTTTCCAGTTCTACCTCATAACCAATAATTTCTTCACAAGAAATTCCCTTTCACAAAGGTGGCATGCTGAGAAACAAAACATTTTTGTTCCTCGGTTAGGTAGAAGATATTCCCTTGCGTATGCTTGGGATATCCAACAAACTTCCACAGATCTGACTTTGCCTCGAGCTAGTCCGGATTTTGCTTTTAGACATAGGCCGGACAACCCAAATCTTAACTGACTTAAGAGATGGGCTCTTCCCTTTCCATATCTCATATGAAATGGTAGGCAACTGATTTGATCGGAACCCTATTTAATAGGTATGCAACTTCATAAGTGCATAACTCCCTAAAAATAAATAGGAAACTCAGTAGTACTCATCATAGAGCACACCATATCACATAGGGTGTTATTGCTCCGCCCCGATATACCATCGTGCTATGGTGTATACGGAGGAGTAATGCTGAGAGAGAATCTCATTCTCCTTTAGAATAATCCAGGAGTTCCGTTCTCAAGTATTCTCCTCCTTGATCCCATCAAAGGACATAATACTTTTACCCGTATTTTGGTTCTCTACTTCTAACTTATATTCTGTGAATATCTCAAAAGGTTCGGACTTGTGTTTCAACAGGAACATATGTCTGAATCTTGAGAGATTATCAGAGAATGTAATGAAGTACAAAGAACCGGTCTTGGTACGTGTAGACAGGGGACCATCATACATCAGCATGTATCAATCCCAAGAGTTCACTAACTCTTCTCTGTTTCCAATAAACAGAGTTATGGTCATCTTATCTCTGTGACATGACTGGCAAGTTTCACAAGATGTAAATTCAAACTAATTTAAATATGCATCTTAATGTAACTTTAGCTAGTCGGGTCGCATTGATATGACCTAGTCTACAATACCTCAAGAAGGATTCGTTCATATCTGAACTCTTCCTCTTATGTGTGTTCTTTATACTAGGAACTGTAGTTTGATTTAGAACGTTAATGCTTTTAGATAACGTGCCTGAACCGATCAACTCTTGATTTAGGAAATGTTCAAAACATTATCCAACAATACAAAATTATATCCTTCTTTATCTAAATAAAGAGACTTATATGATTTTGTATATCAGGTTCGGTATCTAATAACATTTATTCAGAATCAATGTATTCTGGTAATACAGGGTGACAGTGACCAACAGACTTGGCTGCAACACTTGCACCGTTTTCTGCCTCATGAAACTTATCACCCGTTCTCAGTTCTCTACCTTTCTGTAGCCCATGTAACAAATTACATATGCGGGATCCTGATCTGGTATCACATACCCAGGACGTAAAGGATACTAAGAAACAGTTCTGTGTAATGAACACACCCGAAGATGATGCATCATTTGAACTTTCTTCGTTTGGGCGGTACAGGAATTCTGGTAATCCCCAATTTCCTGCTCTGTCTTATAACAATTATAAGTTGGAGCGGGACCAACGTTCCCCAGCTCAGTATAACAAGCGGGTTCGGTCAATATATCCGTTTTATTATCTTGATTAAGGCGTGACATGGTCGCTACCAGGAGAGAGAGAGAGAAGAAAACACTCTGCGTGCGCTCTTGCAAGATCAGATTGGTTATTATTTTATCTAATCAGGATGGCTTCCACTGTTTTTTTATCAAATCTTCCTTCAAACCCTAAAAGGAAAGACTAGCCGGGATTAATTACACGCTACAAGTTCGCCAATTTTTCAGCCAGGCCAGTGTCGGTACTTTAAGGGAGGTCCCCCGTGCTTTCGCACGAAACTAATTAATGTAAACCTCGTTTTCCCAGAGGCGTAACCCCGTTGAAACCTTTCTAGAAACCTACTTGATCGGCTAATTGTAATGTGTAAAACTCTCCCAGGAGTAACAATTACTCGCAGTGGGTATCGGGATCCAACTATCTCATAGAAGGTATGCAATCTCATTGCAAATTTCAACACTTGAAATTCCCGATAATATTTTGCCCCTAGCGTCCTATGACCTTGACAGAGGTCAACAAACCATAGGCTGCTAGTCAAGTTCAACCCGTCATTTCCTGATTGATGTAAACCCACCCGCACGACCCTTGACAGAGGTCAACAAGGTCGCACGACTACCCTAAATCAATCACATCATAAGCTTATAGAGATAAGCACTAATCAGCTACCGCACACTACGCCTTGACAGAGGTCAACAAACGCAGCACGAATACTAACCAGTATATATCTGAAATGACGGAGGGGTACGACAGGTTTTTCTGAAAACCTATTGCGTAATGAACTTGATATCGTTGTAGAATCAAATAATTTTAAAATGGAGTGTTTTTGAGGCTTTTATAGTTTTGCTAAAGGGGTCACTCCCGGTGAAGGGATCGTCGGCCCTTTCCTCATCGAATAAGGTGCAGGATATACCATATATACCGCTGTGCAAAGCAAGAACTATAGGAGCAATCAAAAGACAAACCGAGGTTTGTAGCATCTGCCAGTTATTGCTAAAGGAGTCACTCCCAGTGAAGGGATCTCGGTCCTTTTCTTATCGAATAAGGTGCAGGATGTTCTACAAGGAACACCACGATGCAAAGCAAGAACTGTAGCTACCTATTTTTGAAAATTCGATTCCACAGCATCTTGGGTTTATTTTCTTTCATTAATCACATTAATGAAGTCCCATCATTTAAATCACCTAAACATCACAGATAAATACGACGTACACTTATGCCATCCGCATTCGCCTCGATGTCCTCTCGTGCACCGTTAGGTTAGGTAACTAACGACAGAGCGGGGCAGGGCTAGCGCGAGTGCAAAACATAAGTAACGTCTATATAATATATCATATATACTATATACAGTATTTATCATCACATATCAAATGATCACATCACAGATATCGCAGCAGAAGAATCATATGAAATATTGGATATACTAGGACGTCCGTGTTTTCAATACGAGCTAGTATAAAACACGGATTCCACGGTCGTGATGAATAGCCAAACCCACACCCCTAGACCCTTACGAGAGCGGCAAGCAACCCTACCAATTCTAGAGTTAGGAGACCTGGACTCGACTCCTCGAGTTGGTCTCCCACTGGACTCCAGAACCCGGTTACTTGTGCCCTCCTCCTTGGGTCTATCCTAGTGCGGATAAGTAAATAATATACAATGGGTGACATCTTCCGCTACCTGGAAGTGCCCCAATAAAAGAATATTACATACAATAAATTTTACATGAATGAAAATAAAAACTCTCATCTCACATAAAACCCCCGGCTATTCAAAACGCGACGATCCAATATAACATATCCAGCAACACATAACATCACATGTCATCAACGTAAGTAAATGTGCACATCCCAATTGTCGTTGACATATAGCAACGAAACCGGCGATATCACATATTACACTTACGGTCGCAGAAAAGAAAGTGTAAAACTACAACAGTTGGAATCCGCAATCTCCTCAGACATCGCATGCCTGACAAAATGAATTCCTTAGACATCACATGCCTAACAATTATAAACCCCGCATTTTAGTCTCTATATCGAAAACACTTTTCAATATCAAGTCGGGCAATTCAACAAGATTCCCGGCATTTTGATCGAATGCTCGTCGCAAACTTTAGTAGACGGCCGCACCCCCAGATGCCGTCGACGAAGTGCACTAAGGCGGAACACCGCTACTGCGAGCACCCGAACGGATGCTTTCGGCGACGGGGTTCTCCTACAGTCACTTGGTCGCGGCTATGGGGTGTAGCTGTCTATTAAGTTTATCGGCGAGTATCCGCGTACGCTACGTGATTGCGACGGACTTTTGATCACATCAAAATTCCGTGGTAACCGATCAAGTGAGACTAAAGTGCTATGTTTATAACATCCAAATCAGTTATCTCATAACTACTTCTGGATTCCAAATATTGTATCACATTCCAGATAAATAGAAAATGTTAAACTTTCCGATCGAACAATCAAACACCCAAGTTTTCCTGATATAGCTCAACACTTGAAATAAGTTTAAAAACATTCACTTCATGCCACAGTACCAACGGTCCAGCCGTAGAAGGGTCAAGCCAACGCCTCACATGTGGCACGCCGTACTGCCCCAAACCCGAAGGTTCAAAGGGCAGTTCAAGACGGTCACATAATCGAGTTAAGGTTTGTTGTCTTCTAGAGGGACCATCGCGTTACTTGCACTACTTAGAACGTTCTCAAACTACGGAAAGATCCAACACTTGGAAATTTCCCGACAGGGGAAAATTGGGTATTTATATCCGGTTGAACTTTTTAACATATTCTAGAATTACCCGGAAAAACACAGACGAAGTTAAACTTCCCGATCGAAACACCGAGTCCCCAATACAACCCAGAAAACTCAACTCTTGAGTAGAATTTAAAAATTCCCAGAAAATACAGCACTAAAATATAGGAATTACTGTGCAAATTTCAAAACGTAATGTGACAATATGGCCGCGGAACCGCCGCACAAGCCAAGCTCGTGCCGCGGTTCCACCGCGCTTTAGTCGATTTAGCCACTCGAATTTCACAGTAACTCCTAAAAACTCCAGCTGATTTTTCTGCATATTTTTAATTAGGAAAAATGCACAGTTTTGAAAAATGTACAGAGAATGGGTCGGATTAGGGTTTCGCGTTTCGTTCGGATTTCTAACATCGTCAACACTTCTCCTAAGGCTCTAGCTAGGCTCTGATACCACTGTAGGGTTACTAGGCACACTCAAGAGGTTCCACAAGGCATCAACCATGCCAAACAAAAATTTTACGGTGTCGAGAAACCCTAAACTAGATCGTTAACTAGAAGTAAAGGCGAAAAGCAAGCAAGCAAACAACTTTGCTAATAAGTGAAAGGGATTACAACCTTTGTAGATCCGGTCCACCACTTCTTTAGCTCCGTGTTGACGTCCCTCCACTGCGATCATCGGATCCCGGACTCTAGAAATGGTTTCGTCGGGGAAATGATCGGGCTAGGTCATTGACTTCGAGGCCGAAGATGATCTACGTCGGGGAGACTCAAACTCAAGCTATTCCTTCACTTGGTCGAAAACTTTTTGAAAAGAACACCCTATACTACTTTAGAATTGGATTTCTCACTCTTTTTACCTTGGCACCATTGGAGCTCTCAAGCTTTTGTGAGCTTGATGAAGATGAAGAAGAAGAAAGAATCATTTTCCATTTTAAAAGAATAATATGAACACTTATCCTTTTAATCATGGCACCATGGTTGAGTTAAGCCCTCATGCTTAACTCATGTAGAGATTTAACCAAACCATTAGGTTAAAGGTTAGGTTAACTAATATCTTTAAACATATGACAAAAGAGTTGACTTTGTCAATGTTTATCAAGCTTCATGAAGCTTGATGACTTTGACCAAAGTCACACTCTTTTGTTATATGCTTAAGAAAATAGTAAACCCTAATCTAACCTTGATTTGTGTAAGTCTACGCTAGCGCCCCGGCCGTCTACAGACGCCAAATGCGGAACAAAAACTTTTTAACTGGCGCTATCGTATACTTTAACCCGGATCTGCCATTATTGCTAAACTAACAAACTGTAAAGAGGGTAGAAAGGTTATACCGAACGATCCGAGTCCTTCGTTCTTTAACCATCATCTCACGCACCGTTGCGGCTGCTCCGATCTCGTCGATCTCCGATCTGCTCGTCCAGGTGGCACCACATCACTGATTCTTTAAACGGGCTCCCGCCTCTGACTCGAGGCAACTCGGTCGTCAAGTTTGCTAAAAGAGATGACCAAAAATGATGTAGAGAATGAGTAGATGACTTTGTTTCACTTCGTCCAAATCCGTGGACGATCGGTTAATGACGTTGCCAATTTTATCGGGTGATGGAATGAAAGAGGCAATGAAATTTCCATGCACCCTTAACCATAGTCTTTTCTCACAAGAATGAAATTAATCTCTATCTCTCTCACTCAAGGGGGCCGGCCACTATTTATGAAAGAGGGAGGTGATGGTAGGAGCAATCAAGGGGGTGACCATAAACATAAAGCTTATCTTTTATCATAAATGAAAAGCATGACTCACTTAGAAACAATGAATCTAAACAACCTTAGTCATCAAGCATTAATGGCACCATTAATGCACTAATGACTCACCGATCCATTTCACCATCTCTAGAACCTTCTAGAACACTGAGTCACTCTCATCCAAGAAAAGATAAATCCGTCTTTAACCGAATGTTAAAAGACGGCTGATAGAAAACTGGAAACTGGCAACTTCCAAAAGTGATCCTGAAACGACTTTCAGGATAACCCCGTAACTGTATAAATATACCCGCATTTGTATTACGACCGAATATAAATGCAACTGAGACAAAGATATTATATCTACTCAATATAATACTCGGATCCGGCTTAAACCAAAGCCGACCAGTATCATCTGCCCAAAAAATAACACGTGCGTAAACGCACGTGCATTTTCCGAACCCTGCCATAAAACCATACGGCCTCTACAACGTTTCGCCCGAACTTGGGAAACTGTCTGTGGGGGACTCTAATGACTCGTCAGTACCCTGGCAGTGGGTTTAACCACAAACCGTCAGCGGCACTAGCTATGCGTAACGGCTGCCCATGGACTGACCTCAAGGGAAGCCGATGAGCGAACTCATCCGGAAACCCTACTGAGCCTAACAGTGACAATGTATATACAGTCCGGTCCGTTCGTCAATGAGTATCGCATATCTGCCTAGGGGGCTAGTAACGTCAGACCCCTAATAGCAGTATAAGTCGTGTCGGAGTGTAGCCCAATAACACCCTGAGATACTACTGGAGTACCTACCAGTAAATCTCCTGCCATGGCCATGGACTATGTGTAATGGCTCTCCTAGACACAGCACGACCTCGCCCCCAATACCGGGAGAGACGAATACCCTGCCGATCCGCTCACGTGCCTCCATATGGCTCGGGACTGTACCCAAAAGCTACCTGTTTGCACGACTCCTTTGAGCCGTGGTAGGGTAGAAATCAAAGCACAGTGGGAACTCACACGAGACAAATGACGACCTCAGGTCGATGAACTAACCTGTACACATGTCACCAGGGAACTGCTATCTGACGATAGGTATAGTACTAACTAGCAGATTCCCGGCGAGTCCTGTCCGGTGTACTCATAACCCAATGAGCACCTGTATACATCTTAGGTGATCCAACTGACACCAGTGGCTTGTGAGACCGGCCACCGCCCCTCGTCGGGGTCTCGACTGTATACACTAGTCTACTCCGGAGTATCGATGCCCTGTCTCGAAACTCCCATGACTAAGGACCACAATTAAGGATATTGATATAAACCACCCAACTCTCACGTATATGATCGCCATCATACTGTTGGTGGTAAAGCAAGATCCTAAGGGCTCTATCAAAGTGTAATATGTAATCAGTCACCTGAACATGTACACGACTGATAAAGGCAAACCAGATAGCATACTATCATCTCGAGTAAGACTGTCCTACCGGTATAGGTCCTCCGCAATCATCGCAATCACGTACCTGCGATCCAATAATTGACTATGAGGGCACTATCACCAACAATCTCCCACTTGCACTCAAGGCTAATTATTGCAATGTCGACTACTCACAGCCCGTGTGAAACCGATCATCCAACTCCTCTACTAATCAGTTTCACAAAGCCCGTTTGTAAAACTATTGTGTTCGAGAAATAGCCTCAGTGAGTGGATCCGCCTAGATGTTTCTTTCTATATCTCTCTTAATATCAAGTTCGCGGAGAAAGCTATCTCCCGAATTGAGTAATACCTGTCTTAGAATATGTCTGGATATCTGATGGGACATAGTTCATAAATGAACTCCAAATCCAAACTTCTTAGACTGTACCGATCACTGAACTTAATCAGTATCCTGCACCAAGCCTCCCACAGTATCCTCTTGGACCACCTGTCCATAATACTGTCCCTCGTCAGAGGGAAAACTGTAACTCTGACAATCACTCTGTCATCCATGTCACCTTTGAAGCCTGGAATGATGATCGTCTCCCGAAGGAGGCTGCCGTCATCAAATCCGTAGAACATGTACTTATGTTCTAAAACTGCTTCCTTATGTTTCTCCAGGATTGGATTAATACAAACTCATTGCATCTAGTGCAAAAACAACATCTGGTATGGTACTTGACATCTCATGATTGACTCAATTGCCTAAGCAAGTGATCTGCCAATCATGTACTTCCCTCTCCCCTTTAGTCTATATGACACCTTTAGAGAGGGTGACTCCATCACCTGCAGGTACACCACCATGCTAGGAGTCAACTATTCTAAAAACCATTAGAATATCTGTCAAAGTACCCACATTGGGAAACTACCCAATTCCAGATCTAAAACCATAGATCTAGAAACCAGAATGTCAAATATTATATCCATATCCTGTCTGGAGAAACAACTGTGTGACGACCACAGTACAACCGATCGTAGTATATGAATTTTACTTCCCACTCTGTGTATGTCATCCAGATACCATGACATCACACCCTACTACCTTCTTAACAGATCCATCCCCTATTCTGATGAAGTCAAACCTATGACTGTCACATCAAAACTAGATGATCTATCTCCGCTATAACTGCTCTAGTCTATAAATAGACATAAGCTACTTTCCCACCATGCTTCCGCTGCTCCCACTGACTACGACAACCCTCCTACCGGGTCTCATAACCTGGAACAACAGTAGTGTCAAGTCTGGGTAGATAAGAACCTCCCTGTCACCGTCCTTGAGGCTACCGAAGTACCTCTCGGGTGTCTGAGGTTACCCACCATATCTGCGGAGTGGCTATTGGAATGTCAAACCTGATTGAATATATAGGTCCTATTAAATTTTCCGTAATCGTTCGCGGTTCTGGAATTACTTCCAGTTCTACCATACTCCCACTACTGTTTTCTGAAAAAGATCCATTTTACTAAAACTGTGGCGAGTCAAGAACAATATCACTATTGATCCTCCAAATGGTAGAATATCAACCCTCGTCATAGCCAGGGTCAACCCACAAACAGCCATCACAGAAACGTGCCCTGAGTTATCCAGAGTCTGGTTTTAAGCAAAAGCTGGACAACTCCCCGCACCTTAACATCTTTTAAGGTACGAACTATTCTATATCCATTATAGAAACTTTGGCACTAATTTAATTGGAACCATATTCGAATCATGCAGCTGTCTTCAGTGCATATCAACTTAATGGAAAGAGCCTAATCAGCATTACTCAACTTAGGAATCCATCCAATTATGAGTAACCTGAAAGAGAAACACGTTTCTCAAAACCATCACTATCATCTGAATACCAATCACAAGAATCTAGATCTTCGATCTCTTTGAAGAATCCAGATCTTCGATCTCTTTGAAGAATCCCGACACTTGTGACACCTGGTTCTCTACTTTGTTCTTATACCCACAACTTCTCAAAACTTAGACCTTGTATTTCTACGAAACACTTGTCTAAAAACTAGATAAGTTATAAGTAAACAGAACACAGTACGAGGACCTACCCCTTTGTCCTGAAGGACACTGGACAACATACAATACTCTGTATAAGTCCGCTGAGTTGAACAACTCAAAACCTGTGCGTCATAGGTTGAAAACTGTACCTTGGCGATTTTCTCAAATATCACCAATTACAATGAATTCCGATATAATGAGGATAATCACCTAATTCCCAATAACTTACTCCTACTCATCATCCGTAAAACCATACAGATATGAGAATGAAACCTGGTAAATACATACCTTTGGAGTAAGTGTCTAATCGGGAAAACAGGTTTTCTTTAACAATGCACTGAAACATGAAAATGTTTCGTAGGGGTATCTTGGTATTCATAGCAATGCCTCTTCCATAATCCAATTCATGACTTCAACCGTATATTTTATTGCCATCTCTCCAAATCCCTTTATTTCTCTTTAGTCGTTACCTTCTGTACACCATCGTTAGGCTAAATGGTTTTCTTCCTTCCCTACCGTTCGGCACCAGCCTATGGTTTGGAAGAAGACTATCCAGTAAGCATAATAGGTGTACCCTCCTAAACCAAGGAGTACTCGTATCTTGAGAGAAGGTGATGATAAAAGACAACTGAATAATCCAATTCTATTTCTCCTGAACCTGGATCCATCCTCGAAGAAGTCCCTTCGAGTTCGTATATAACCATATGATGGATCTATCCAATGGAAGTGGATGTCCGTAGTAATACGGGTGTTCTGAGAAATACAAAGGGTAAAAGAAGGAGTGGCAATGACTTATGTAACATAGAAAATCCAAAAGCCAGTATTTTAAGAAGGTTCGGTCAACTTGGTCACTGAGTCATAGTCTAGGGTCGGTCAAAGGTCGCTGCCAAAGAGAGAGAGAAAAGAAACACTCTGCGTGCACTCTAACCTAGATCAGAATGGTTATCACTTTATCTAATCCGGAAAACTCCCACTGTCCTGTCAAATTCTCCTCCAAACCTAAAGAAGAATCAATCGGGATCACCCGAAGAGTAAACTAACTCATCAGTGGAAATCGGGATCCAACTCTCATCGCATGATAACGTGATGGAATGCATCCACGTTACTCATACTCCAGAAGGTATGCGCATACTTGGCAAGTTTCAGTTTCTTTAGAAACTCCCGATAAGATTTTTGCCCCATGCTCTTATAAGCTTGGCTTTGGTCAAAATGTCATAAGTCACATGCCAAGTTCTACCCGTCACTATCTTGTCAATTTGAACCCACCCGCACATGCCCCTGACTTTGGCCAATCGGCAGAACGACTGTCCCAAACCAACTCATCTATCTATGCAACAATTGAATACCCAGCAGCTACCAAACACTATGCCTTAACTTTGGCTAAAATGCATAGCTTGAATACTACTGAATACCCAAAAGAAGTGACGGAGGGCTACGGCTGGTTTTTGGCGAAAAACCTTTAACGTAGTGAACTTGATATCTCTGAAGGAACCTGATAGCTTTTTAAAATATAGTGGCGAAAACCATTTGCTAAAGAGGTCACTCCCGGTAAAGGGATCTCGGCTCTTTCCTCGTTGAATGAGGTGCAGGATATTCCACTGAATACCGCTATGCAAAGCAACTTGTAATCGACTATAGTGAAGTTATTACCCTGACGCAAACTTCTGCCCAAGGGATCAGTCCCGGTGAAGGGATATCGGCCCTTGCCCCGTCGAATGAGGTGCAGGATATTCCACTGAATACCGCTATGCAAAACAAAAGGAAACTTCTTTGTAATAACACTTTTTAAATTTGTTCCAACAACTGTAAACAGGTTTGCTTTACTTTGCATTGATCAAAATCAATACAGTCCCATCAATCAATCACACCAGAAAAGAACGAAAATAAAATGTACGTATATGCCATCCGCATTCGTCACTGGGTCCCGTCATCACCCGTTAGGTTACTTAACTAACGACAGAGCGGGGACTGGACTAGCGCGGGTGTAAAACATATACAACATCTAATAGTATATAAACCAATATACAATAATCGCTCCAAGCGTGATAATATGCAACATTACAGAAAAGTAATAAGCATCACAGAACAATACAGATAATCTGGGATCCCCGGGTTTCACAGAGCCGCTGTTGAAACCCGACGTTCCCCTGTCGTGTGGATAGCCTGTGCAATGAAACCTAGACCCCTACGGGTGCGGCAAGTTACCCGCCAAAACCTGAAGCAAGGTAGTCCCCCACAGCATAGTGAATGGAACACCCGGCACTTCACGGAATCCGGTAAATTGAGCACCCCTCCATGGGTCAACCTGTACCCCCTACGAGTGCGGCGAATAGTCTGTCAATTTTAGAGTGAGGCCCCTCTGCCTCTCAAAGCCATGAGATGCGGACCCGTTGCCCTCCAGTTCCCGGCTATCCGTGCACTCCGTCGCGGGGTAAAACCTAGTACAGTAATGAAAAATAGTACAACAGGTACATCGACCGCAACCTGGTCGTGCCCCAAAAGAATATTATACAACAGGCAGTGACGGCAGTCCACATGTTGGACGCTCGCCCCGCAATATCAAATGTACAAATAAATTCAAACTGCACTATCATTGCACACTGCTATCCATCACGACAAATCCGCAACATCACAGCACAACACAGAACATCAACGCGAATGTCACGTTCGCAAACCCGTCTAAAAGAACTATAGCAATCAGACGCGGTTTACCGATCAAATGACATTCCCGGTCGGAGATATAATGTAAGCACTGTAAACTAACATGTTTAAATTTCGATCGACTAAATATCACAAAGTGGGCCCCATGCAAATCTGCTGAACAGTAACAAAATCTGGGCTCAAAAGATATATACCAAAACCCCCAATTTCCAGAGGGGAACACACTGTACAAATTTGGGAGCATGATCTCACCAAGTGGCCGCGGATGCGCGGCCAAACCATGGGTTTGGCCGCGTTTCCACGGCGGTTTGGTGGAATCACGTGCCCAAATTTTTTCGGTGCTCTTATAAAACCCTGCATAGATATCTGTGATATGTGGAATAATTTTAGGACACCATTTAAAATCAACAGAAACTGTCAAATTGAAAAATGCGGTTTTTGATTTCCGGTTCGATCGATGTTTTAAACGCGTTAGCACAAGTTAGTATAGCAAAATGGTGAGGCTCTGATACCACTGTAAGGCTACGCTAGCGCCCCGGCCGTCTACAGACGCCAAATGCGGAACAAAAACTTTTTAACTGGCGCTATCGTATACTTTAACCCGGATCTGCCATTATTGCTAAACTAACAAACTGTAAAGAGGGTAGAAAGGTTATACCAAACGATCCGAGTCCTTCGTTCTTTAACCATCATCCCACGCTCCGTTGCGGCTGCTCCGATCTCGTCGATCTCCGATCTGCTCGTCCAGGTGGCACCACATCACTGATTCTTTAAACGGGCTCCCGCCTCTGACTCGAGGCAACTCGGTCGTCAAGTTTGCTAAAAGAGACGACCAAGAATGATGTAGAGAATGAGTAGATGACTTTGTCTCACTTCGTCCAAATCCGTGGATGATCGGTTAATGAAGTTGCCAATTTTATCGGGTGATGGAATGAAAGAGGCAATGAAATTTCCATGCACCCTTAACCATAGTCTTTTCTCACAAGAATGAAATTAATCTCTATCTCTCTCACTCAAGGGGGCCGGCCACTATTTATGAAAGAGGGAGGTGATGGTAGGAGCAATCAAGGGGGTGACCATAAACATAAAGCTTATCTTTTATCATAAATGAAAAGCATGTCTCACTTAGAAACAATGAATCTAAACAACCTTAGTCATCAAGCATTAATGGCACCATTAATGCACTAATGACTCACCGATCCATGTCACCCTCTCTAGAACCTTCTAGAACACTGAGTCACTCTCATCCAAGAAAAGATAAATCCGTCTTTAACCGAATGTTAAAAGACGGCTGATAGAAAACTGGAAACTGGCAACTTCCAAAAGTGATCCTGAAACGACTTTCAGGATAACCCCGTAACTGTATAAATATACCCGCATTTGTATTACGACCGAATACAAATGCAACTGAGACAAAGATATTATATCTACTCAATATAATACTCGGATCCGGCTTAAACCAAAGCCGACCAGTATCATCTGCCCAAAAAATAACACGTACGTAAACGCACGTGCATTTTCCGAACCCTGCCATAAAACCATACGGCCTCTACAACGTTTCGCCCGAACTTGGGAAACTGTCTGTGGGGGACTCTAATGACTCGTCAGTACCCTGGCAGTGGGTTTAACCACAAACCGTCAGCGGCACTAGCTATGCGTAACGGCTGCCCATGGACTGACCTCAAGGGAGGCCGATGAGCGAACTCATCCGGAAACCCTACTGAGCCTAACAGTGACAATGTATATACAGTCCGGTCCGTTTGTCAATGAGTATCGCATATCTGCCTAGGGGGCTAGTAACGTCAGACCCCCAATAGCAGTATAAGTCGTGTCGGAGTGTAGCCCAATAACACCCTGAGATACTACTGGAGTACCTACCAGTAAATCTCCTGCCATGGCCATGGATTATGTGTAATGGCTCTCCTAGACACAGCACGACCTCGCCCCCAATACCGGGAGAGACGAATACCCTGCCGATCCGCTCACGTGCCTCCATATGGTTCGGGACTGTACCCAAAAGCTACCTGTTTGCACGACTCCTTTGAGCCGTGGTAGGGTATAAATCAAAGCACAGTAGGAACTCACACGAGACAAATGACGACCTCAGGTCGATGAACTAACCTGTACACATGTCACCAGGGAACTGCTATCTGACGATAGGTATAGTACTAACTAGCAGATTCCCGGCGAGTCCTGTCCGGTGTACTCATAACCCAATGAGCACCTGTAAACATCTTAGGTGATCCAACTGACACCAGTGGCTTGTGAGACCGGCCACCGCCTCTCGTCGGGGTCTCGACTGTATACACTAGTCTACTCCGGAGTATCGATGCCCTGTCTCGAAACTCCCACGACTAGGGACCACAATTAAGGATATGCATATAAACCACCCAACTCTCACGTATATGATCGCCATCATACTGTTGGTGGTAAAGCAAGATCCTAAGGGCTCTATCAAAGTGTAACATGTAATCAGTCACCTGAACATGTACACGACTGATAAAGGCAAACCAGATAGCATACTATCATCTCGAGTAAGACTGTCCTACCGGTATAGGTCCTCCGCAATCATTGCAATCACGTACCTGCGATCCAATAATTGACTATGAGGGCACTATCACCAACAATTTGGTTCAAGTCTCATACACATAATATGTTTGTATCATCAAGCATGATACAAACATGTACACTTGCATAAATCACATATAAACAATGTGCACATTCAATTGAAAAATCAATCTTAAGTGAACCAATACTAGTTAATGTAAAGTAATATATCAAATATATAATTATATATTAAATCATTAAATCAACACTTGATTTAACGATCCGGTCATATCGCATATAACCGACTAATATCAATAGTAACAACTTATCGAATCAACGCTTGATCCGATAACCCGGATATATCGCATACAACCGATCAATGTCACAAATCGCGAGAATAGAATACAGTATCACATACTGGTATTATTCTCGGTCCCGCACATATCTCATATGCGCTCCTATTTCGTTTCGCTTGAGCCAGGAAACCCCTGTGTAGGACTTTAAAGACTCGTCAATACGCCGGCAGCAGGTGATGATCATATCAAACACCCACAAGCCGCAAGCGGTCTGCTAAACGTAACGGCCACCCGGGTATTGAACGATCAGAAGATCAACGAGCAAGCCCGCTCACACTCCTGTGAATCCAACGAGTAACACTACCGTACAGTCCGGTCTGTTCGTCTGATATGTCGCATATCTCGTCTAGGGGTGGTAAACGTCAGACGCCAATAACTCGTGTCGATATGAGGCTCATAACGGGTCGAGAAACTACTGGTAACACTTACCAGTAAATCCTTAAAGCAGCCTTGGCCAAGGACTTCCTGTTATAGCCAATCGAGCACTGCGCAACATCAACTCCCTATACCGGGAGAGACGAAACCCCTCCTATCGCTCATTGCCTCCATGTGATTCGGGACTGAACCCAAAAGCCACCTTTTTGCACGCCCTCTTAGACATGGTATGATGGAAATCAAAGCACAGTGGGAATCACACAAGACTCTATGACGATCTCAGGTCTACAGACTAACCTGTACCAGTGTCACCAGAGAACTGCCATCTGACGTAAGGTATAATACCATCTGGGAGTTCTCGGCGAGTCCGTCCAGTGTACCCAGTCTGTACTGAGCACCCGTATATCATCTCTGATGTCAAACACCAATGGATATGGGATCATCCATCGCCCATCTGTATGGGTCGAGAAGGTACACGCTAGTCTACTCTGGTATATCGATGCCCTGTCTCGATACACCCACAACTAGGGACCTTGAAGGATGTACTTATGGACTACCATGTCCCCACTAGTATGATCCGCATCATAGTCCAGGTAGTCAAGTACACATCCTAAGGGCTTTACCAACATGTAACCGAGAGACAATCAGTGTACACGTTAAGGTAAAGAGTAACCAGATAGCATACTATCATATCAAGCAAGAAAGTCATCCCTATATATGTCCAAGCATCCACTACAATATACATCCTATGTATAGTAATGGCCTCTAGGGCATACATATAACTAACAGTAATGAGACTTAGTGGGATTGTGGTTGTGAGACTCAGAGCGAGGGGTTTTCTGCTACTTGTGGTTTTGACGTCTTGCTTATTTCTTTATCTTTTGTGGTGATCTTCGTCGTTGAGCGTCGTATACTCATATTTACTGTCTTGTGTGGTTGTGATCCGCCGTTTGGCGAAGAGCTAGCTCCAGCTTGGGGATGCCATTATTCTTATTATGTATTTATGGTTTTGGATCAAAATATACAAAGGAGGTGCTGCCCAAATTTTCAAAAAGACGAAACATGTTTTTTTAAAAAAAAACTAGCATAATCCACTTGCATTTTTATGTTCCTTTACTTTGCATTAAGAAAACATGATTTCATTATACCTTTATTTCAAAACTTCACCTCCTTTATTTTTCTTAAAAGGTTTAGATTTCTAGGTTTCAGCTTACTTGAATTACGTTACGCCTTCTCGTGACACCAAGCTTGTGTTCTTGTCACGACCCGAAATTGGCACGTGACGGCCCTTAAACTACGCAACGTTGTAACATCCGAGCCCAATAATACTAGTTATATTACAAGTCGAGGGTTTTATATTGCTTTTTCCAATTTTCCTGATTTTCTGGTGTTTATGGCTAAATTATAACCGGTTAAGTCATTTTGGCACATAACAAATTTTAACTCCTAAAATGAAATTTAAGATGTCCATGTTGGCCTACTCGTCGCCACTAGTCGCGTGGTAGCGTCCGCGTGTCGAGATTCCGTCCCGTTTGGCTAAACGGGCAAGTTTGGACGTCTACGCATACGTGCAAGTGTCCGACTTGGGGGCATGCATTTTAATCATTAAACACCTATTTTCAAAATTTGGAACCCGCTTAAAATCCTATAATTTGAATTTGGAACATTTGGGCGCAACCCGGGCGCGATTTGGAAATGTTTCATTTCGCGCCAAAATGGCCCATTTAAATTTAATATCTAAAACATTTTTTATATACGAATATATTAGTTAAACTGCTCAATCCCCAAAAATCCTTCAAAAATTTCCTTTCTGATTTTTTTCAGCCAATCAAATGGCTTGGTTTCCCTCATGGGGCCCCCCTTCACACCGTCTCTCCCTCTCTCTCTCTCTCTCTCAACAACTCTCTCTCTCTCTCTTTCCATATATTTATATCGCATGCACAGCCGCCTCCCTCAACCCATCTTCCTCCATACGAACCCTAACCCTAGCCTCGTTCTCGCGCAGCCACCGTCGCCACCACGACCTCGCCGTCGCCGCCAGCAACGCCTCCTCGACCGCCGCACCTTCCTCCTCCTGTTCTCCCGACGATCCCGCACCGCACCCATTCCCGACCTCGCCTCCAATCCTGCATAGCCGACGTCGACGCCGCCCCTCGCCGCCGACGCCTCCCGCGACACCCTCTCACCCTACTCGACCCGACCTCATCGTCGTTTCCCTCTTCCCCTCGCCTGAACACCCAACACGAGCCCTAACCCATCGCCTACCCCGCTGTTCGCCGGAGAAACGCGCCGGCGACCTCGTCGACACCACCTCCGACCACCTCCTTCTCTCCCTCGACCACCAGAGCCGACCACACTCTTCCCCACTCATCGCAGCACCCCTTTCCAGCGACCCCGAGCCCTTTCAGCCGTTCCAGCACCCTCGCCGCACCTCCTGTTCACCGCCGGTGGGTCCATCGCCGTCGGGCCCGTCATAGTTACCCCTGTTTCTCCTCTGTAAGCATCACTTTACTTCCTTTGGTGCAAAACCCCGCTGATCTTGTATGTTTATCTTATTGCTAACTTGTTGCCGATAACTTTTGCCGGAATCCGACCGTGCCGTCTGACGAACCCGACGCTCCAGCGAAGTCCCCTGGTCCGTGTGATCCCGTTGATCTCTGTTGGGACTCGATCCGTGGCCCGTGCTTCCATATCGCAGTTTCTGCCGACATCGCATCTGTATTTCGGTTTGCGGAACCGCCGAGGCAAGTATCCGAATACTTGCTTTAACATGCTACAACTTAATCATCATATTATAACCACACAACTATTATAACATCGATACCTTTTATAACTTAGAATTGCTAGTCACAATTATCCGTAACTTTAAATCAATGAAATCATTGCTCGTATTAACCGGTCTGCTATTAATTCATATTTAACTAATCAAACCAAGTAGATCATCCCCACTTCATTTGTTAAAATCACTCATGAGACAACTATTATGCTTAGTTCAAATTCATGTAACTCCATTACGTATATTATCGATATTGTTTCGTCTTGTGGCTATTGCACCTCAAAGGTGCGTGAACCGGATTAATAAGAGAATACGAAACATCACTGTGTTTACCTAGATTAATATTGTTATTTACTGTTTCCTGCTACTGTTCATTATTGATTGCATACCTGTTGCGAGCACACACCTGATTGCATTACATATTGACCGATCTCGATACACATGACACATGTACTGATACACCGGACATGACACCCTGTGCATATCGACTCGACCTGTTGAAAGTAACCTGACCTGTTACCTGATTTCATGCCTAATGCCGACAAACCTGACCATTCCCGCTGTCTATCCAGACAGACCTACTCTTACTGGATCTTGCGTTGGCATTAGTCCTTGACAACTGAATACCTGACCTGACATACATAGCTTGGGGGTATGGGGAAATCAAAGGTGAAACCGACTTGTAACTCAACAGTTCGATACTTGTTCTGATCAGTCTTACGGGCTTGGCCAGCTCCGGAGTGTTGATGCTGACATCACTCATCTATCCTACTACCTTTTACTGCTTAGCGGCACGTCTCGGATTCAGCCCCGAGGATCATGACCGTGGTCCCGGGCATGCACGGGATACTATTGAGTTACATCGACGATTCATCAATTGGTTTCAAAGACTATAGAGTAGAAAACCTGATAGGACAGTTCAGTCACCATTGCACACTACCCTGCTTGTTATTTCTTATCACTGTTTTATTCATGTTCATACTTGCATTGCTTATTACCATGTTTTACTGTATACTTGATATCATGACGCGCTGACGTCTGGGTTTTGCATGGCCCAGATTCCGGACCCTTGTCGTCGACCGAGCAGGAGTACTTCAGCCAGCAGGCTGAACAGTGAGTCCTTAGGATTTAGTTTATTTATTGCTTTTCATTTCCAGATGTGAGCCCGCATTATGGGACGTGCTGTTTATTCATTGTATTGGATCATTAGCTTCCGCACTTATTGTTTATTGATTCTTGTTATTATGGATTTGGACATGTATTAGTTTAGTTTATTATCTTGTTCTTGATATCCTTACAACCGTAATGTGACTGTGGATGGATACTTCCTACCCACAGGTAGCATGGTTGGCTATGTCACGTGCCCAAACTTGCGTACTCTGGGAAGCGGGGCGTGACATGGTTCTTTTGGTATCAGAGCCATAGGTTAATTGGGTTGATTCTTTGTAGTTGGGTATTGCACCCGATACCCGAATCAAAATACCCGTGATTAGGAAACATGTCCTGCCACCTTGACCGTTTTACCGTCCTTGAATCATTCTTCCGGATCATGTCGACATGCAAACTTACTTTGCATTGTCAATTCGAAAGCCTAATCTCTTGTTATCTCTAGGACTTAGGCGACTTGAGTGGAGTTAAGTAATTGCGGCTATGATACCGCGGCATAGCTACAATGCAGTACTCTATTTAAGTATCTTGGAGTTCTAGCCTTAATTTATATATTGAATCTATCATCATGCTAATGTGTTTGTTTTGATTTCAGGATCATGGCAGATAAAAATTTCAAGACGTATCAGAGGCGTGTGGATAAAGCCGCCATGTTAGGAGTGATACGTGGGATGTTGGAGAATCAGAAGAGACAAACTGAACTGATCCAACAACAGGCAGATTCATTTCAGGAGGGTTTGCAGGCTATTCAGCAGTCTGTAAACACCGTTGTAGCTAAGCCAGTTGACCGAGTAGGGACCGTGGCAGATTTCAGACGGTTGGGTCCTACTACTTTCACTGGCTTGGAGGAGCCATTGCCAGCCGAGCAGTGGCTCGTGGACACGGAGAATTTACTGATTGCAGCACAGATCCCTGAAGACAAGAGAGTTGATGTGGTGCGCATTCAGCTGGTGGATTACGCCCGAGAGTGGTGGCTTGTGGAGGAGACCCGCTTGTCCAAGCCAATCAGTTGGGCGGATTTCTCCAAAATTTTCTTGGAAAAGTTCTTCCCGCGGACTGCACGGGAGGAAATGGAGGAGAGATTTATTGGGCTGAAACAAAATGGAGCAGCGGTGGATGTACATGCAGCGGAGTGGACGAGACTCAGCCGTTTCGCTGGACCCTTAGTCGCCAAGGAGGCAGACAGGGCGCGAAGGTTCTTGCGCAGTTTGGATGTGGACATCCAGAGGCAGATTGTCTCCCTGGGTTTGACCACTTTCTCACAGGTTCTTACGGCAGCCAGAGAGTAGCAGAGTTTATCAGGATCGAAAGGGAACCTTCACCAGACAGCAGTTGCGGCTAGGAAGCCTGCATTTGTACCTAACCGAGATCATGGGCGCAGAGGTATTCCAGTGGACCGTCGAGGTGTAGCGCCAATGAAGAAGCCTGTGATCGTTGATCGAAGAAAGAGCGTGATTTGTGATTACTGCCGATTACCTGGGCACGTGCAGAAGGATTGTCGTAGGAGACTGGGACTTTGTCTGGTTTGTGGAGCAGCCGATCACGCAGTTGGTGCTTGTCCGTCGAAGCTTTGCACGAGAGATGATATACGGAAGACTCCGCAGAGACCGTTCCAAGGGCAGAAACAGCTGACACAAGGACCGAACCACGGTCGAGCTTTCACGTTGACAGCTGAGGAAGCCAAGACATCAGGAGAAGTGGTTTCAGGTACTATACTCGTTCGTGGTTTTCCCGCATTGGCATTATTTGATTCCGGAGCATCCCACTGTTTTATGTCATCCAAATTTATAACTGCACACTCGATCACCTGCACGACCTTGTCTAGTTTCTGGGACATACACACTGGGAATGGGAAAATCATAGCTAGTAAGGAATGTAGAGATTGTACGGTTGTTGTTTGCGGACGAGAGCTTTTTGCAGATTTCTTGGTGATTGATACGGGCAGTTATGAAGTAGTCTTGGGAATGGATTTTCTTGGCACTTTCCACGCACACATTGATTGTAGGGCAAGGAAAGTAATTTTCCAGATTCCCGGGCACCCTGAGTTTACTTTCATTAGAGGAAGCAGTTCTGTCGGGCCAGTCGAGTTTAGGGCTAGGCCGACAAACAGTATTCTTACGGCAATGGAGGTGGAAGAGCCAACAGTTGTTCGCGACTTTATGGATGTGTTTGAAGATATTTCGGGCTTACCGCCGAAGCGAGATGTGGAGTTTGCGATTGACCTCATTCCTGGTGCAGCGCCAGTGTCAAAATCTTATTATCCGATGGCACCGGTGGAATTGGAAGAAGTTAAGAAACAAGTTGGCGAATTACTCAAGAAGGGATGGATTCGAAGCAGCAACTCGCCTTGGGGAGCTCCAGTTCTTTTAGTAAAGAAGAAGGATGGCACGAGAAGGATGTGCATTGATTATCGAGAATTAAACCGGGTGACTATTAAGAACAAGTACCCGATCCCTCGCATTGGAGAACTCTTTGAGCAGCTTAGTGGCGCGAGGGTATTCTCGAAACTGGACTTGCGATCAGGATATCATCAGGTCCGAGTGAAGGCAGAAGACATTTGCAAGACGGCGTTTCGGACTCGGTATGGGCATTTCGAGTATTTAGTGATGCCCTTCGGAGTGACTAATGCGCCGGCAATATTTATGGACTTGATGAACAGGATCTTTTCACCGTTCTTGGACCAGTTTATTGTGGTATTCATTGACGATATTCTGGTGTACTCGAAGAGTCCAGAGGAGCATGCTGAGCACTTAAGGATCGCACTGCAAACGCTGAGACAGGAGAAATTATTCGCGAAGATGAGTAAGTGCGAATTCTGGTTGGAAGAAGTGAAGTTTCTGGGGCATGTCGTGTCGGGCGATGGAATCGCCGTTGATCCCGAGAAGATTGCAGCAGTTCGAGATTGGCCTATTCCGAAGAATGTTGCGGAGATAAGGAGTTTTCTTGGACTCGCCGGATACTACAGAAGATTTGTGGAGAACTTTGCTCGTCTAGCTGAGCCGTTAACCAAGCTTACGCGTAAGGAGGTACCGTTTGTTTGGACGGATGGATGTGCATTGGCCTTCGAGACGTTGAAGCAGAAGTTGATAACCGCCCCGATCCTGACCGTACCGGATAATTCAGGAGGACTGGTGATTCACAGCGACGCATCTGGAAAAGGATTGGGATGTGTTTTAATGCAGAACGGGAAAGTCGTCGCTTACGCATCGAGACAGCTGAAGACTCATGAGAAGAACTATCCGACTCATGACTTAGAGCTTGCAGCCGTGATCTTCGCCCTGAAGATTTGGAGGCACTACCTATTGGGCGAGAGAGTCGAAGTCTTTACAGATCACAAGAGTTTGAAGTATGTGTTCACTCAGAAGGAGTTGAACATGAGGCAACGTAGATGGTTGGAGCTGATGGCCGACTATGACCTTGACCTTAAGTACCATCCGGGAAAAGTTAACGTCGTGCCAGATGCGCTAAGTCGGTTACCAGCAATTCATTTATTGACTGCACAGAGAGAGATCATTGAGGAGTTTCGGAGATTTGACTTGGAGGTTGTGCTACCGCGTGCTACAGGACAGTTGATGCAGTTGCAAGTACAATCGTCCTTAGTTGAGAAGATTAAAGCGGCGCAATCGCAGGATCCTAGACTGCAGAAGTTTCGAGAGCAGGTTGGAGCCGGACTACGAACCGATTTACTGATCCATGAAGATGGTTCGTTGAGATATGGTAGCCGTGTGTGTGTGCCAAAAGGAGATATGCGTGAAGAGCTTATGAAGGAGGCACACAGTTCAGCTTACTCTGTACATCCAGGAGGGACAAAGATGTACCGAGATATTCGACGGCATTTCTGGTGGGAAGGTATGAAACGGGAAATTGCTCGCTTCGTGGCTAAGTGCTTGGTGTGTCAGCAAGTCAAGGCTGAACACCAAAGGGTTACTGGTTTGTTGCAACCACTTCCGATTCCTCAATGGAAGTGTGAACATATAACCATGGATTTCGTGACGGCTTTACCGCGGAGTCCAAAGGGTAACAATGCTGTATGGGTGATTGTCGATCGGTTGACCAAGGCAGCTCACTTTATTCCTTTTCGGGTTGGTCAATCGACAGAGACTTTGGCAGAGCGATATATGCAGGAGATTGTCAGATTGCATGGAGTACCGGTAAGCATCGTGTCCGATCGGGACACTCGGTTCTTGTCGCACTTTTGGAGGAGTTTACAAGAAAGTTTGGGGACTCGATTGAAGTTCAGCACAGCTTATCATCCTCCGACTGATGGACAATCGGAGAGAACGATCCAGACCCTTGAAGATATGTTGAGAGCTTGCATGTTGGACTTTAAAGGTTCTTGGGAAGACCATCTACACCTGGTGGAGTTTTCATACAACAATAGCTTCCAAGCAACTATTCAGATGGCCCCGTTTGAAGCGTTGTATGGTCGTAAGTGCCGTTCACCTGTATGTTGGGATGTTGTGGGTGAACGAAGGTTACTAGGGCCAGACTTGGTGGTACAGACAGTTGAGAAGGTGAATACGATCAGGAAGCATATGAAGGCAGCTCAAGACAGATAGAAAAGTTGGGCCGACACGTCAAGAAGACCTCTAGAGTTCGCCGTGGGTGATTTGGTGTTCCTGAAGATATCACCGACTAGAGGGGTGATTCGCTTTTGAGGTCGGGGAAAGCTTAGTCCTCGATTCGTTGGACCCTTCGAGATTTTGGAGCGTGTAGGAGAGGTATCATACCGGTTGGCGTTACCACCGTCATTAACAGGAGTTCATGATGTGTTTCATGTGTCTCAACTACGGAGGTATGTTCGTGATGAGACCCATGTTTTGGATCACTCGGAGTTGACCGTTCGGGAGGACCTGACTTTTGAGGAGCGACCAGTCGAGATCAAGGATCGAAGAGAAAAGGTTCTTAAGAACAAGGTTATCCCTCTTGTGCTAGTTTCTTGGGGTAACCGATCGCATGGGGAATCCACTTGGGAGCGAGAAGACGAGATCCGGCAGAAATTCCCTCATCTTTTCCAGTAGTTAGTTATCTTGTATTCTTGGAATTTCGAGGACGAAATTCTTTTTGTAGTTGGGTATGATGTAACACCCGAGCCCAATAATACTAGTTATATTACAAGTCGAGGGTTTTATATTGCTTTTTCCAATTTTCCTGATTTTCTGGTGTTTATGGCTAAATTATAACCGGTTAAGTCATTTTGGCACATAACAAATTTTAACTCCTAAAATGAAATTTAAGATGTCCATGTTGGCCTACTCGTCGCCACTAGTCGCGTGGTAGTATCCGCGTGTCGAGATTCCGTCCCGTTTGGCTAAACGGGCAAGTTTGGACGTCTACGCATACGTGCAAGTGTCCGACTTGGGGGCATGCATTTTAATCATTAAACACCTATTTTCAAAATTTGGAACCCGCTTAAAATCCTATAATTTGAATTTGGAACATTTGGGCGCAACCCGGGCGCGATTTGGAAATGTTTCATTTCGCGCCAAAATGGCCCATTTAAATTTAATATCTAAAACATTTTTTATATACGAATATATTAGTTAAACTGCTCAATCCCCAAAAATCCTTCAAAAATTTCCTTTCTGATTTTTTTCAGCCAATCAAATGGCTTGGTTTCCCTCGTGGGGCCCCCCTTCACACCGTCTCTCCCTCTCTCTCTCTCTCTCTCAACAACTCTCTCTCTCTCTCTTTCCATATATTTATATCGCATGCACAGCCGCCTCCCTCAACCCATCTTCCTCCATACGAACCCTAACCTTAGCCTCGTTCTCGCGCAGCCACCGTCGCCACCGCGACCTCGCCGTCGCCGCCAGCAACGCCTCCTCGACCGCCGCACCTTCCTCCTCCTGTTCTCCCGACGATCCCGCACCGCACCCATTCCCGACCTCGCCTCCAACCCTGCATAGCCGACGTCGACGCCGCCCCTCGCCGCCGACGCCTCCCGCGACACCCTCTCACCCTACTCGACCCGACCTCATCGTCGTTTCCCTCTTCCCCTCGCCGGAACACCCAACACGAGCCCTAACCCATCGCCTACCCCGCTGTTCGCCGGAGAAACGCGCCGGCGACCTCGTCGACACCACCTCCGACCACCTCCTTCTCTCCCTCGACCACCAGAGCCGACCACACTCTTCCCCACTCACCGCAGCACCCCTTTCCAGCGACCCCGAGCCCTTTCAGCCGTTCCAGCACCCTCGCCGCACCTCCTGTTCACCGCCGGTGGGTCCATCGCCGTCGGGCCCGTCATAGTTACCCCTGTTTCTCCTCTGTAAGCATCACTTTACTTCCTTTGGTGCAAAACCCCGCTGATCTTGTATGTTTATCTTATTGCTAACTTGTTGCCGATAACTTTTGCCGGAATCCGACCGTGCCGTCTGACGAACCCGACGCTCCAGCGAAGTCCCCTGGTCCGTGTGATCCCGTTGATCTCTGTTGGGACTCGATCCGTGGCCCGTGCTTCCATATCGCAGTTTCTGCCGACATCGCATCTGTATTTCGGTTTGCGGAACCGCCGAGGCAAGTATCCGAATACTTGCTTTAACATGCTACAACTTAATCATCATATTATAACCACACAACTATTATAACATCGATACCTTTTATAACTTAGAATTGCTAGTCACAATTATCCGTAACTTTAAATCAATGAAATCATTGCTCGTATTAACCGGTCTGCTATTAATTCATATTTAACTAATCAAACCAAGTAGATCATCCCCACTTCATTTGTTAAAATCACTCATGAGACAACTATTATGCTTAGTTCAAATTCATGTAACTCCATTACGTATATTATCGATATTGTTTCGTCTTGTGGCTATTGCACCTCAAAGGTGCGTGAACCGGATTAATAAGAGAATACGAAACATCACTGTATTTACCTAGATTAATATTGTTATTTACTGTTTCCTGCTACTGTTCATTATTGATTGCATACCTGTTGCGAGCACACACCTGATTGCATTACATATTGACCGATCTCGATACACATGACACATGTACTGATACACCGGACATGACACCCTGTGCATATCGACTCGACCTGTTGAAAGTAACCTGACCTGTTACCTGATTTCATGCCTAATGCCGACAAACCTGACCATTCCCGCTGTCTATCCAGACAGACCTACTCTTACTGGATCTTGCGTTGGCATTAGTCCTTGACAACTGAATACCTGACCTGACATACATAGCTTGGGGGTATGGGGAAATCAAAGGTGAAACCGACTTGTAACTCAACAGTTCGATACTTGTTCTGATCAGTCTTACGGGCTTGGCCAGCTCCGGAGTGTTGATGCTGACATCACTCATCTATCCTACTACCTTTTACTGCTTAGCGGCACGTCTCGGATTCAGCCCCGAGGATCATGACCGTGGTCCCGGGCATGCACGGGATACTATTGAGTTACATCGACGATTCATCAATTGGTTTCAAAGACTATAGAGTAGAAAACCTGATAGGACAGTTCAGTCACCATTGCACACTACCCTGCTTGTTATTTCTTATCACTGTTTTATTCATGTTCATACTTGCATTGCTTATTACCATGTTTTACTGTATACTTGATATCATGACGCGCTGACGTCTGGGTTTTGCATGGCCCAGATTCCGGACCCTTGTCGTCGACCGAGCAGGAGTACTTCAGCCAGCAGGCTGAACAGTGAGTCCTTAGGATTTAGTTTATTTATTGCTTTTCATTTCCAGATGTGAGCCCGCATTATGGGACGTGCTGTTTATTCATTGTATTGGATCATTAGCTTCCGCACTTATTGTTTATTGATTCTTGTTATTATGGATTTGGACATGTATTAGTTTAGTTTATTATCTTGTTCTTGATATCCTTACAACCGTAATGTGACTGTGGATGGATACTTCCTACCCACAGGTAGCATGGTTGGCTATGTCACGTGCCCAAACTTGCGTACTCTGGGAAGCGGGGCGTGACAAACGTCTACAGGCGTAACGCAATTTAAGTAAGCCGAAAACCCAGCAATCTAAACTATCAAAAGTAGTAAGTGATAATAGAAGTTTTAAAACATTGAAATCTTAACCCAAATTCTTTAAAAGACCAACATTATTTTCTTGAAAATTTTGGCAGCACCTCCTTTGTAAAAACTAACCCCAAAAATGGATACAACATAAATATAAGTAATGAATTCCCAACGGGAGCAAATCCACGCCCAACGGCTGAAAACAACCACCACAACAGATATACGACGCCATAGTGAAGAAATAAAAGACAATAGAAGTAAAACTGCATAAAAGACCTCCAAGTCATAAAATAATATACAATATCGTCCTCACATCAAGTCTCTAAGTCATACAAGATAATGGTAGATGGAGAGTACATGGATACAACGAATATACAATAAGTAACCTTGGATAACCGCAAAACCCAACTGAGCAAAACTGCACATTGTGAGCCGAAGCGGTATCCGCTGCAAAAGATGATGTGATAGATGAATAGCCTGCCTCGACTGCTCTGGGGAACAACCTGCAAAACACTGTGGCACAACGGGGGTGGGTTCCCAACTCGTGAATAGTAAATAACATATGCAGGTAATCGCAAATATGTACGTACATCGCGAATCTAACATAGGTAAGCTAAGCAATAAATGGTCATATGAATGCAATAGTCATGAAAGATACTCTAGTAGGTATATCTAATTCATGAAGCAATAATATGACAATCTGTATGCAACAATCATGTAAGGTACTCTATCAGGTACAACTAATACATGAAACGATGATATGCCAATGTATATATGCAACAGTCATGAAAGGTACTCTAGCAGGTACAACTAATACATGAAGCAATGCATATAAAATAAGGCATGTAAATGTAACAGTCATGGAAGGTACTCTATCAGGTACAACTAATACATGAAGCAGTGCATAAACAATAAATGTGGAGTATAAGATGAAACATGTCATTTCCACGGAATCCTGACATCGTGGTAGGACCATAGTCCATCAAGACAATCCAAATCTCAATTTCTCAAATCAGCCCCTAAATTGGCTCTCATATCATGTAAGTCTCACAAATCCTGAATGTACAATATCAAGTAAATCTCATATATCCTGAATGTACAAAATCAGCAATTTCATATATATCCTGTATCCAATCTCAAATGAATCTCCTATATCCCAAATCAAATATCAAGTGAATCTCATATATCCTAAGTATATTTGCATGAATAATTATGATGAAGTATACGAATTTATATGTATACATATATATTAGCATCCCATTCCACTAATATATGTATATATATATATAACAGCGTCCCATTCCACTGTTATATATACTTAGGAGTAAAAATATCAAGAAAATCTGTTCCAAGCATCGACACCAGAAAGCTGATCTATCAGGTGCTGTCACCACGACTGGCACCCTGATAGGTACATATCATACGCTATACCGAAAGCTTGAGTGCCTAGCTCTGACCCTCGCCTCTCGACGTATCCATACGTACATGACTCCCATCGGTATCCCACGATAACCGCCGAGTCATAGGTACTGTCACCGGTAGGTATGGTTCCCCTGCCAGGCTCATCGGCGTGGTACATCGACATCCCTTTCTTGCTCCGGGTACCTCCGGGCCTCATTATGTACCCTCATACGACCCACAACGCTCCTCACATGGGGTATATATATCAGAACCGATAAAACTCATGGTGGCTGCTGAAATATCATATCAAGAGAAACCGGATTTTTCAAATAATGCATAATTTCATGAAACTACCACGGTCCTCAAATCCAGAAAACATCATGAAAAATCCATATCTCAATGCGAAAATCCATGAATATAATATATGCAACATAAAACTGCAATTTAAGCATATAAAGGAAAAGCCCCTATTTAACTGCAACAAGTTAAAATATATATATGAGGTTCTTAATTTCTCCAAGTCTGTATAATATCAAATAAAGGTAAACATATAGCTATAACCAGATATGTGTGTAAACATGAAGGTATTGCAAGGTATATGTATCTACCTATCAATAATGATGTAATATACCCTCCAGGTATAAGTGAAGTATGTACGCAAGGTATACACGTAGCTATGTCATTACGTGTGAAATATACCTATCACTGATAGTAACTAGCATATAAGCATGTCAAGGAATATGTGTAAGCATGTAGGTATACAGGTATACTATATATCATATGCGTAAAGAAATATGATTCAAAGTCTCAATGTCCTTAACCAAACCATATCATATAGGTATGTGTGTTGTGCGTGTCATGGAAATTATTGACGGTGTGTGTGGTATACAATCAGTGCTCGTGCAACATGAGCCGTCAATAATAGTGCAGTGTCCTAAGGGTACAAGCCCAAGCACAACAAATAACTAAGCAATAAGGTGTATGTGCAACTCTATATATGAAATAGAATATGCGACAATTCATAACATCTCTAGCCCAGACGCATAACGCCATGCGGGCGATTACCCTGTAGATGTTAAATCTACTCACAAACGCTCCTGGCTTAGTAAAGCCTACCATTCGCTTTCCCCTATTCGCAGCGTCCGAAGTCCCCGCCTGCGATCCTGAAAGCATATAACAATATAACAAGTCTATATTAGCAATCGACAAATAACACGTACAAACTACGTTTGACCGACGCACCAACTCCAAACATACTCTCAAGTGTTCGTCAAGTGGCTAACGCGCATAGCGACACTACGAAACTAACTCAAGAGCAAAAGCTATACAAAGTCACGAACGACATCGACACGACCCTAGCTAGGAACGCAAAGCGACACAACTACCAAGCCTAGACCCTGATCGTACCGATCGGGCATTCACAACATAATAATAAACGTGGAATCTAATATAAACAGCGTCGCAACGTCAAAAGAAACCTACGCCTAAAATTCACCGAAAACTAGTAACCTTATATAAATTCAGCACAAAACTACAAGTTCTTACCAAACTATAATTTACAAACATTACTAATTACCAAGATTAAACCATTTAAACCTTTACTATAATTTTAGATTTCACTCAAATAGGATTTGTAAAACTTTAGTTCGCTAATTAGCTTAATTAGGTAATTAGGAAAATATCATTTAACAAATTACCAACTTGATTAAGTTTTCATAAACTTCAATTAACAATTAACCATTTCATCAAAATAAAACCTAACTTGAATTTCATTAACATTAACAAGAATGAATTAAACATGAAATTAAAGCTATAATTAAACAATTAAATATCTAGATTATGATTCAAACATAACAATTAAGGATTAGGGTAAGGGTTTTATACCTCACAAAAGATCAAAATCAAGCAACTAGAAACATCAACTTTTGCCTCCAAAGATCAAGTTTTTCTTGAAAATTCAAGCTAGATTTGTGAAGAAGAAAGATGGGTTAAAATTTGATTAGGAGTTTTGTGGATTTATTTAGGGATTAATGATGATTTATTGAGCTTGGAATGAAGAAAAAGAGGCAAGGAAAAGTGATGGGCAGCATAAAGAGGGGGCTCGGCCATGAAGGAAATGGGGGGATTGTGCAAAATGTGAAGAAAGTTCTAGCAAAATTCATTAAATGCAAATGCCACCATTTCATTATTATTTTCTTTCTAAAATTAATTCCATTTGCTCACAAAATATCTAGATATTAGAAGAGAAGGTTTAACAAAATATCTAGTGATTAGATTAGCATAAAACCACATTAGTAGTAATTAACACAACCCAAAAGTAATTACCACTAATAAAGTGCACAAATAAAGCATTAAAATAACATTTAATTAGGGAAAAATTCTATGTGAACCAAAACTTCCGATTGACCCCCAAAGTCCGCGCACTAGCTTCATTCTAGCTAAACTAGGTGCCGACAAGTTTATACAGAAGTTTGATCACAATCGGGTTGAAATGGAAAACACCGACTATTTTACCCTAAAAACGGAAAATTCGCAAAACGATTTCTAAAATGTTACAATCTTCCCCCTTAAAGAAATTCGGTCCCCGAATTAAAAACTCTCACTAAGCGTACCTTCAAAGAGAAGAGTATAAAACTTCCAAATCTCGCTCGCAGCCTCCCAAGTGATCACCTCACTATACGGTTATGTCCAAGAAAACCCTCCACAGATGGCAAGACTCTTAACCGAAGTTTCTTCACCTGCCGAGCCATTAACACACTTGGCTGCCGGTGAACGAAAAGATCGTGTCCCAAGGTAAATGGTCTGGTGCTGAATCACGTGAGACAAGTCATGAAGGTATTTGCAAAGTATCGACACAAGGAAATACGGCGTGAATACTCAATAATCTGGGAGAAAGTGCCAATTTATAGGCAACGGAACTAACTCACTTGAGGACCTTAAATGGACCTACAATCCTGGGATAAGTTTCCCAAAACTCAACACGTCATTCATCGGAAAATCCGTAGGAATACATGATCTCTCACTATGAACTCAAGTCTGCGACCACCACGGTCGGCATTGTTAGGTCCACGTTACCTCTCCCGGTACTTTCGGGGTTGCGGAAACGGTAAAACAAATTTTTTTCTAAACTTTGTAATATGGACCGTAAAAGCCGGATCTTTGCTAAACAATACACTAGCATCCTAACAAGAGATGTATCTACTCCGTTAGGGGTTATACCTCAGCTTGAACTCCTTCTCTTCTTGTTGTTCTTCTTCTTTGTTGTTCTTCACTTCTTGTTGCTCTTCTCTTTGCTTGCTCAATGGTTGATCCGGACTTTGGTCACCTCCGCGGCCTCCTTGAGTCGAAGACGATCCACCCGAGAGATGTACACCGAGCTCCACCTCAAGCCGAGGTAACTAGGGCAAGGAGATTGCTAATCTAGAAGCCCTAGGATGTGTAGAGAAGATGTATGGATGTGTTTGTCAAGTGGAATCCTTTTTCTCTCAACACATGAGATCAAAGGAGAAATCAAGAGGAGGAAGAAGAAGGAGGTTTTTAGCAACCATGGAGCTTCTCATTTCAAGAGAAAGAATGAGAATAAAATTATGATACAAAAGAAAAGAACCATGGTTGCAAATAATGCAAAACAACATCATTACTAATCCCATCAAGATAAAGTTGATGGCTACTTTGAAATGACCATTATCATAATCCAAAAGAAAAAGGAAAAGAAAAGAAAAGTGTGGAACCCTCTTGAAAGTCAATGGTCAACCCGGTCAACCGGTCAACAAAGTCAAGAGAGGTCAACGGAGTCAAATGGTCAATGCAATTAGCCATCATAAGATTATCACTAATAGGATTAGTAAATGATGTTCGCGGCTCATTATGGTTTTGACCAAACGAACTGTCAAAACCCTAATGAGTCCGCCTCAAAATGGTTTTGACCGAATCAACTGTCAAAACCCTAATGAGCCCGCCACATAACGGTTTTGGCCGAACCAACTGCCAAAACCCTAATGAGGCACCTCCTCCTTCATCACTCCGAAAAACTGTGCATACACACCTGCATCCGTATTCCGTAGAATGCGGATGCACAGAAGACAAAACAAATCCATCCGTGCAATACTAGGATCCGACTTAAACCAAAGCCTTCTAGTACTGCCTGCCCGAACACCACACGCACACAAGTGTACGTAAGTGATCGCAGCCCTGCCGTAAAAACATACGGCCTCTACACGTTTCGCTCAGTGCAGGGAAACTCTCTGTGTGGGACTCTAAAGACTCGACACTACGCTGGCAGTGGGTTTAACCACAGACCGCAAGCGGCACTAGCTGTACGTAACGGTCCCCAGGTAGATGTCGATAAGAAGGCCGATGAGGTAAACCCATCCGAACTCCTACTGAGCCTGTATGTGACAATCTCCGTACAGTCCGGTCTGTTCGTCTGATACATCGCATGGCGGGCCTAGGGGGCGGTAAACGTCAGTTCCCTAATAGCGGTACAAGTCGTGTCGGAGTGAAGCCCAGAACACCCTGAGATAACACTGGAAACCTACCAGTATATCTCGCTTGCCCTGGCCAGGGACTACTTGTGTAATGGCTCTCCTAGACACAGCGCGATGTCAACCCCCAATACCGGGAGAGACGAATCCTGTCTAACCGTCACTGCCTCCAAGTGCTTCGGGACTGCTCCCAACTACTACCTGTTTGCACGACTCAGTAGAGCCGTGGTAGGGTAGCAATCAAAGAACAGTGGGAACACACTCGAGGCGAAGTGACAGTGTCAAGTCAGCGGACTAAGCTGTACTCATGTCACCTGGGAACTGATAACTGACGATAGGTATAATACCAACAATCAGTTCCCGACGAGTCCTGTCCAGTGTACTCGTAACCCAACGAGCACCCGCATACTATCTCAAGTACGACGTACCGACGGCTGTGGGACAGACCGTCTCCCGTGCTGGGATGAGAAGCGCATACGCTAGTCTACTCCGGAGTATCGATGCCCTATCTCGATACTCCCACGACTAGGGACGTGTATAAGGATGTGCTTGTAGATTACCCAGCCCCCACGAGTGTGATCGCCATCACAACGCCGGTAATCAAGCAAAGATCCTAAGGGCTCTACTAATGCGTATAAGTGATAAATAAACACACAAGTACACATTAAAGCAGAGACAAACCAAGTAGCATACTACTATATTGAGCAAGATTGTCTGTACAACTGTGAATATCCCAAGCTTCCATCAAGTAATATACATACTAGTATGATACAGTAATGGCCTCTAGGGCATATACACTAACAATCTCCCACTTGCACTAAGGCCATGTACTGGCGTATCGAAGACCTATCATCTCGATCAGCCGCTCGAACTGAGTCTGGGGTAAAGCCTTCGTGAATGGGTCCGCGGTGTTGTCCTTTGTGTCCACTCTCCGCACCTCGATCTCCTGTCGATCAATGATCTCCCTGATCAGGTGATACCGCCTTAAGATGTGCCTGGATTTCTGATGGGACCTTGGTTCCTTCGCTAAAGCTATAGCCCCATTGTTATCGCAATACAAAGGTATTGGGTCAACAATGGACGGAACCACCTGAAGTTCACTAATGAACTTCTTCATCCAGACCGCCTCTTTTGCGGCATCGCTTGCAGCAATGTATTCAGCCTCCATCGTCGAGTCTGGGACGGTATCCTGCTTGGAACTCCTCCAACATACCGCCCCTCCGTTGAGGGTAAACACAAAACCCGAGACAGACTTGCTGTCATCTTTGTCACTCTGGAAGCTTGAATCGGTAAAGGACTCGACCCTGAGGTCTCCATTACCGTAAACCAGGAACATCTCCTTAGTCCTTCTCAGGTACTTGAGAATGTTCTTCACTGCTGTCCAGTGGTCCTCCCCTGGGTCTGACTGATACCGGCTTACCACGCTCAACGCGTAAGCTACATCTGGTCTTGTACATAGCATCGCATACATTATAGATCCTACCGCCGAAGCGTAGGGTATAGTGCTCATGCGAACCCTCTCCTCGTCAGTCTTAGGAGACATCTTCTTGGAGAGGGTAATTCCGTGCAATGCGGGTATGTTACCGCGCTTGGAACCCTCCATACTAAATCTCTTTAGTACGGTCTCTATGTACCTGGACTGCGAAAGTCCCAATAGTCTCTTGGATCTATCTCTATAGATCTTGATCCCCAGAATGTACGAGGCATCACCCAGGTCCTTCATGGAGAACCTTTGTGACAAAAATAGCTTGACCGATTGTAGCATAGGAATATCATTTCCTATCAAAAGAATGTCGTCCACGTACAAGACTAGGAATACGACAGTTCGACCTACAATCTTCTTATAGACACAGGGTTCATCTTCGTTCTTGATGAAATCAAATTCCTTGATTGCCTCATCAAAACAGATGTTCCAGCTCCGCGATGCCTGCTTTAATCCATAAATGGATTTAAGCAACTTGCACACCTTCCCGCTGCTCCCACTGTCTACGAAACCTTCTGGCAGATCCATGTAAACGCACTCTTCCAAACAACCGTTTAGGAAAGCCGTTTTAACATCCATCTGCCTGATTTCATAGTCATGGAAGGCAGCAATGGCAAGTAAGATCCGAATGGATTTGGGCATAGCCACCGGAGAAAAAGTTTCGTCATAGTCCAAACCAGGTCTTTGACGAAAACCTTTTGCAATGAGTCTAGCTTTATAGGTTTCCACCTGCCCATCTACACCAAGTTTTCTTTTGTAGATCCATTTGCATCCAACGGGTTTTACCCCAGGTGGAGCAATATCCAAGGTCCACACTTTATTGGCGTACATGGACTCCATTTCGGATTGCATTGCTTCCTGCCACTTATCAGAGTCCCTACTGATAATGGCCTGCCTGAAACTGGTAGGGTCATCTTCTTCCAAGATGCAATCCTCTCGATCCCCGTCAATGAGAAAACCGTAGTATCTCTCGGGCGGATGAGAAATCCTACCAGATCTGCGGAGTGGCTGAGGTTCGTTTGGGGTTATTGAATCTAGCGGTTCCACCAAATCTTTTGTTAAAGTTTGTGTTTCTGGAATTTCATCCAATTCTACCGTGCTACCACTAATGTTTATAACAAGAAATTCTTTTTCTAAAAATGTGGCATTTCTTGAAACAATTATCTTCTGTTCCTCTGCTTGGTAGAACAGATACCCACTTGAATCTTTTGGGTATCCCACAAACTTACACAAAACTGCCCGTGCCTCAAGTTTGTCTGGGTTCTGCTTTTTGACATAAGCTGGGCAACCCCAAATCTTAACACGTTTAAGATACAAACTCTTACCACTCCATATTTCATACGGAGTCTTAGGCACGGATTTGGATGGAACTTGATTCAATAGATGTGCTGCAGTTTGAAGTGCATATCCCCAGAATGAAAGAGGTAACTCAGCACTACTCATCATGGAGCGAACCATATCCAATAGGGTACGATTCCTCCGCTCCGATACACCGTTGTGCTGTGGTGTATAAGGAGGAGTAAGCTGAGAGAGAATACCATTCTCTTTTAAGTAATCTAGGAATTCCGTGCTTAAGTACTCCCCTCCCCTGTCTGACCGGAGGATCTTGATACTTTTGCCTGTCTGGTTCTCTACTTCGTTTCTGAATTCCTTGAATTTCTCAAAAGCTTCAGATTTGTGTTTCATCAGATACACATATCCGAACCTAGAGAGATCGTCAGTGAATGTGATGAAGTACGAGAACCCACCCTTTGCATGTATAGACATCGGACCACATACATCACTATGTTCGAGTCCCAAGAGCTCTGCTGCTCTTTCTCCATGTCCGGTGAACGGAGATTTGGTCATCTTCCCTTTGAGACAAGACTGACAAGTTTCATAAGATGAAAACTCGAACGCATCCAAGAGTCCATCTTTATGCAACTTACTCAGTCTTTTCTCTCCGACATGACCAAGTCTACAATGCCACAAGTAGGATTCATTCGTATCTGAATTCTTCCTCTTGCATGTGTTTTGTATATTGAGAACTGTATTCTGATTTAGAACGTAGATACCATTACACAGTGTACCCTCTGCAACCAGTACCTTATGAAGGTAAATGTTCATGATATTCTTTTCAAGAACAAAGTTATATCCATCTTTATCGAGTAAAGAAACTGATATGATGTTGCAAACCATGGAGGGTACATAGTAGCAATCGTTCAAAATCATAGTCTTGCCATTTGGCAATACTAGGTGATATTCACCGACGGCTGCCGCATTAACTTGTGCTCCGTTCGCTACTCTGAGCGACATATCACCCGGTGCAACTTTCCTACTTTTTCTCAGTCCCTGCAATAAATTACAGATATGAGATCCTGATCCGGTATCAAGTACCCAGGAGGTAGGGCTGACCGTAAAACAGTTCTCAATTACAAGAACACCTGAAGTAGATGCAAAACCATGCTTCTTCTTCAACTGGGTATCCTGGAAATCCATACAATCCCCTTTCTCATTCTCATACTCATGACTGTTGTCACAAGTTAGAGCTGAACCAACTTTCCCCAGTCCCGAATAAGAATTCGGATCGGTCAAGCGATACATTTTATTATCTTGATTAGGGCGTGAAAAGGTTGCTGCCTGGAGAGAGAGAAAAGAAACACTCAGCGTATGCTCTTGCAAGATTAGATTGGTTTATTAATTTATCTAACCAGGATGTCTCCCACTGTTTCCTCAAATTCTTCTTTAAACCTTTTTAAAAGAAGAACTAGCCGGGTTTTAATTCACGTCACAATACTTGCTTAACCTTTCAGCCAGGCTAGTGTCGGTACTTCGAGGGTGGTTTTCCAACGCTTTCGCGAAGTTCCTTAATTAAAGAACCTCTTTTCCCTGGGGGCGTAGCCCCGCTAACACCTTTCTAGACACCTACTAGGTTTATAGCATTGATCGTTAAGTGAAATAATCTCCCGAGAGTAAACCAACTCATCAGTGGGATCGGGATCCAACTGTCATTGTGTGATAACCTAGATGGAATCCACTCTAGTCACCACACTCCAGAAGGTATGCTAAATCTGCAAGTTTCAGTTCTTTTGAAACTCCCGATGTGGTTTTTGCCCCTAGGACCCAAGTGATCTTGACACAGTCAACAAATCAAAGAGTCCTAGTCAAGTTCATCCCGTCGTTGTCTTGATTGCATTAAACCCACCTGCATAACCCTTGACACAGTCAACAAGGTTACACAAATGTCCTAACCAATCACATTGTATCCAGCAAATAAGCAACACTTAGCTACCGTTCACTGCGCCTTGACACAGTCAACAAACGCAGCACGAATACTAAGTATAACTTATAAGAAACGACGGAGGGCTACGGCTGGGTTTTTGGCGAAAAACCCGTTAACGTAATGAACTTGATGTCGTTGAAGGAACGTGATACAACTTTTTGAAAATATAGTGGCGAAAACTTTTGCTAAAGAGGTCACTCCCTGTGAAGGGATCTCGGCTCTTTCCTCGTCGAATGAGGTGCAGGATATTCCAAAATGAATACCTCGATGCAAAGCAAGAATAATCGACTATAGTGAAGTTATTACGCTGACGCAAACTTTTGTCCAAGGGGTCACTCCCGATGAAGGGATCTCGGCCCTTGCCTCGTCGACTGAGGTGCTGGGCATTCATAACCGAATACCGCGATGCAAAACAAAAATGAACGTCCTTGCAATAACAGCTTTTTTGAAAAAAAATTTCCAACAACTTCTTTTAGGTTTATTTTCTTGCATTAGTTCTTTTAATGCGTCCCATCATTTAAATCCTACCATTGCAGAAAACAACCAAAATATGACGTACGCTTATGCCATTCGCATTCGCCACTGGGCCCCGTCATCACCCGTTAGGTTACTTAACTAACGACAGAGCGAGGGCTGGGCTAGCGCGGCTGTAAAACATAAGCAACGCCTAAATAGTTATTATATATAGATATACTGCAATGACAGCCAATCCAGATCACAGATGAACACTTTGGATATACTAGGAACCCGCGATTCGTTCGAGCCTGCAACGAAAAGCGGATTACACGGTCGCGATGAATAGCCAAAACCCCACCTAAGACCCCTACGGGTGCGGCAAACTACCCGCCAAGTACCCGAAGCGAAGCAACCTCCCTCATCGCCGTGAGTAGGCCACTCGGCACTTCGAGATACCCGGTAATTTGTGCACCCCCTCCATGGGTCTATCCTAGGAGCAAAAACAGTAAAAAGAATTATACAATGACGGCTACAACCCCGACCCGGTTGTGCGGCCATACAAATAATATTACATCAATTGACAAATTTATTACATGAATGAAAGAAAAAGAAACTCTCATCTCACATCCACCCCGGCTATTCATCCGCAACAATCCAACGAGTTCATATACACAAACCATCAACAACAATCACAGATCACAGATATGTATAACCCCGACTAATCGACATATAGCGATTAGCCGACGTTCAATACATATGAACATCACAGATATAACCTTTATAGTCAAAGTATATTGAAGTTCGGAAAAATACGGATTTATAGGCCCCCAAAAACAAATTTCTATTCTGGAAAATCTGGGCACATATAAACCATCTTAAAAATCCTAAATCCAAGTCAGAAACACACTGCACCAAAATCGACCCAGCAACTCACCAAGATGGCCGCGGTTCCGCGGCAATAGCTTGCTATTGCCGCGGGAACGCGGCGCTTTGGTCGAGTTGCTGGATCGTTTTTGGTGGCTTTCTTCTAAAAACCCTGAGATGATTTTTGGAGTATAACAAATTTTGTTTTGACCAGAAAAAATTTTAACAGAAACTCAGGTTTTTATAACTCGGTTTTTTCGATTTTTCCGTTTCGAACTTCGATACACTTCATTACCAAGCTAGTTTATGTTTAGTTAGGCTCTGATACCACTGTTAGGTCCACGTTACCTCTCCCGGTACTTTCGGGGTTGCGGAAACGGTAAAACAAATTTTTTTCTAAACTTTGTAACATGGACCGTAAAAGCCGGATCTTTGCTAAACAATACACTAGCATCCTAACAAGAGATGTATCTACTCGGTTAGGGGTTATACCTCAACTTGAACTCCTTCTCTTCTTGTTGTTCTTCTTCTTTGTTGTTCTTCACTTCTTGTTGCTCTTCTCTTTACTTGCTCAATGGTTGATCCGGACTTTGGTCACCTTCGCGGCCTCCTTGAGTCGAAGACGATCCACCCGAGAGATGTACACCGAGCTCCACCTCAAGCCGAGGTAACTAGGGCAAGGAGATTGCTAATCTAGAAGCCCTAGGATGTGTAGAGAAGATGTATGGATGTGTTTGTCAAGTGGAATCCTTTTTCTCTCAACACATGAGATCAAAGGAGAAATCAAGAGGAGGAAGAAGAAGGAGGTTTTGAGCAACCATGGAGCTTCTCATTTCAAGAGAGAGAATGAGAATAAAATTATGATACAAAAGAAAAGAACCATGGTTGCAAATAATGCAAAACAACATCATTACTAATCCCATCAAGATAAAGTTGATGGCTACTTTGAAATGACCATTATCATAATCCAAAAGAAAAAGGAAAAGAAAAGAAAAGTGTGGAACCCTCTTGAAAGTCAATGGTCAACCTGGTCAACCGGTCAACAAAGTCAAGAGAGGTCAACGGGGTCAAATGGTCAATGCAATTAGCCATCATAAGATTATCACTAATAGGATTAGTAAATGATGTTCGCGGCTCATTATGGTTTTGACCAAACGAACTGTCAAAACCCTAATGAGTCCGCCTCAAAATGGTTTTGACCGAATCAACTGTCAAAACCCTAATGAGCCCGCCACATAACGGTTTTGGCCGAACCAACTGCCAAAACCCTAATGAGGCACCTCCTCCTTCATCACTCCGAAAAACTGTGCATACACACCTGCATCCGTATTCCGTAGAATGCGGATGCACAGAAGACAAAACAAATCCATCCGTGCAATACTAGGATCCGACTTAAACCAAAGCCTTCTAGTACTGCCTGCCCGAACACCACACGCACACAAGTGTACGTAAGTGATCGCAGCCCTGCCGTAAAAACATACGGCCTCTACACGTTTTGCTCAGTGCAGGGAAACTCTCTGTGTGGGACTCTAAAGACTCGACACTACGCTGGCAGTGGGTTTAACCACAGACCGCAAGCGGCACTAGCTGTACGTAACGGTCCCCAGGTAGATGTCGATAAGAAGGCCGATGAGGTAAACCCATCCGAACTCCTACTGAGCCTGTATGTGACAATCTCCGTACAGTCCGGTCTGTTCGTCTGATACATCGCATGGCGGGCCTAGGGGGGCGGTAAACGTCAGTCCCCTAATAGCGGTACAAGTCGTGTCGGAGTGAAGCCCAGAACACCCTGAGATAACACTGGAAACCTACCGGTATATCTCGCTTGCCCTGGCCAGGGACTACTTGTGTAATGGCTCTCCTAGACACAGCGCGATGTCAACCCCCAATACCGGGAGAGACGAATCCTGTCTAACCGTCACTGCCTCCAAGTGCTTCGGGACTGCTCCCAACTACTACCTGTTTGCACGACTCAGTAGAGCCGTGGTAGGGTAGCAATCAAAGAACAGCGGGAACACACTCGAGGCGAAGTGACAGTGTCAAGTCAGCGGACTAAGCTGTACTCATGTCACCTGGGAACTGATAACTGACGATAGGTATAATACCAACCATCAGTTCCCGACGAGTCCTGTCCACTGTACTCGTAACCCAACGAGCACCCGCATACTATCTCAAGTACGACGTATCGACGGCTGTGGGACAGACCGTCTCCCGTGCTGGGATGAGAAGCGCATACGCTAGTCTACTCCGGAGTATCGATGCCCTATCTCGATACTCCCACGACTAGGGACGTGTATAAGGATGTGCTTGTAGATTACCCAGCCTCCACGAGTGTGATCGCCATCACAACGCCGGTAATCAAGCAAAGATCCTAAGGGCTCTACTAATGCGTATAGGTGATAAATAAACACACAAGTACACATTAAAGCAGAGACAAACCAAGTAGCATACTACTATATTGAGCAAGATTGTCTGTACAACTGTGAATATCCCAAGCTTCCATCAAGTAATATACATACTAGTATGATACAGTAATGGCCTCTAGGGCATATACACTAACAATAAGACCTCTGTCTGCACTGGGCTGCTCTCATCCTGACCTAAACCAACTGGATCATCTCCGAAGTCTCTAGACTAGCTGGGGTCCAAAAATCCTACTCTCGTAGAGTCAGAAAAACAGACTGGCGATCGACACGACCTACCAAACAAAACCTAAAGGTTGCCAATTGGAATGTCTCCTGATAACTGCTATCGAAGGAGAATCCTACCAATGGCAAGTGACGATCCCAACTGTTGACAACAAAGTACGCACACAACAAGCATATCGTCCAGAGTCTGTATAGTCCGTTCTGTCAAACCACTAGCCAACAGATGGAAAGCGGAGCTAAAGCTCAACCAGTACCCAAGGCTTTCTAAAGCTTCTGCCGAAGACGGCAAGCGAACAGGGTGTCTCCATTGGATACAACAACTGAAGGAACTCCATGCAAACGCACAAACTTAACAAAGAACAGCTGAGCAAACTGAGCAAAACCGGACAACAAACACCTAAATGGAGTCACACCATGTCTAGATCTGGGTAGACACCATAACGAAATTCGTGGAGATCTGCTCCCATTCCGACTCTGTAACGGTTAAAGGTCGCAACTCTCCAGCCGGACTCAAATGCTCAACCTTAGCTCACAACAAGACAGACACCTTGAAACAAAATCCGAAACTTCACTCTTCATTCCTGCCCACCCGTAACTAACTCACAAGTTACCTCACATATTGGTCGAACTTGAATGAACACTCAAAGTTGACTGATGTTCCTGCTCTAGGATTTCGCGTCTCTACCCATCAGTAGTAGGTACACACAAACGCGTCCCTAGACGTAGCACACCCTTGTCACAAATCAAGGACTCCGAATCTTTACCCAGCCGAGTATGCTCAAGAATCTTTGACGAACGAGCATCGGCGGGCTGTGCCTCGTGAAAGAGATTAAGGGAAAGTGGTCGGGTGCGGACATGAGCAAGTTGTCCCCTCAGTAGAGGCGAACAAAAGCTGTACTCAACGATCGCACAAGAACTGTAAATCTGCAGAAGACTGTCTCAACAATCAAAACCCGCTGCAGGAAAATGTACATTAAGCTCTGGTGGTCCGTGAAAATCTGAAACGACTCTCCGAACAAGTAGTGTCCTCAGATCATCAACGCACGACCACCGCGGCCATCTCTAGATCATGAATGGGATATCCTGCTCGTACTTCCTCCAACTGTCGGGAAGCATAAGCCATAACTCTATAGTGCCACATCAGCGCAAATTCGAGCCCCGCTCGCGAAACATCACAGTTAAACAACAAAGTCGTCCGAACCAGAAAGCAAAGAAAGAACTGGTGCAGTTGCCAAACGAATCTCCAACTGCTGAAAACTCCGCACACATGCCTCAGTCCAAGAAAAGGAACCGCCTTTCCGGTCAGTTCAGTCAACGGTGCAGCGATACATTAGCAATCCTGCATGAAACGGAGGTAAAAACCAGCTAAGCCCAAAGATTTGCGGACGTCTGTCTCGTACAAAAGTCTGGGCCCAAGCTGTACGGCCTCGATCTTCCTCGGGACCATACGAAAACCATCTCCCGTAACTGTAAGTCTACGTTGCTAACCCCGGTTCCTTCGGGGAGGCGGAAATAGTAAAAAACAATTTTTTTATGACAAGGCAACATGGATTAGAAATGAGAATCTTTGCTAAATAAAAACCTAGCAAACTAACTACAAGTTTAACTACTCGGTTAGAGGGTTATACCTAGGTCTTGAACTTCTTCTCTTCTTGCTCCTTAGGATGGTTTGAACGGCTCCACCTCGTAGTCTCCTCTTTGTTGAAGAAGGATCCACCCGAAATCTTCTACCTTGAGCTCCTACCTCAACCGAGAGGCAACTAATGTGCTTGGCTTGTGATTTAGAGAGGTTTTATCGATCAAAAAATATTTACCGCAATCAAGAACGGCGTCGTATGAAGCTCGCCGGTGAATACGGGTCGGTCCATAGAGATGTTGTAAATCTCGTTTAAGTTCTTACGAGTTAATTCCAAATGGTGTTTGGTCTTATAATTAAACCTAAAAATTGAAGTTGTGTGACACTAGGATTAGAAACTTGCTAGGATTAGGTTTAGGGAAAATTTGGTAAACAAAGATCTACACCTCTTTCCAATGTCTTTATTTAAAGATATTATATTAGTGTTATGGTAAATCTTAATAAAGGGGATTAGGATGATTGGGAAGATGATTCTTCCTCTAGATCCTTGTCCTTCCTTTCTTAATCTTTACCCTAACCTCCATGGAAAACCTTAAAATCCGGGCCTTTAGACTACGGAATCACCGTTACCTCGAGGGTAGAGTGCCGTAGGGAGCGGAATAAGAAGGTATGCATGGAGTTCTATTGTTCATAAAATATTGGCAAAGAAAAGAGATGAGAGATCTTCATCTCTCAAATCCTTCCCTATTCCTAACCCTAACAAGCGAGGAAACTACTCGCTCATTGAGGGGATTAAGAAAGACATGAATTTTGTTTTGTTTTTATTAAAGAGAAGAAACATCTATTGCAAGTTAATAAAATTCTAAACTAAATTAAACTAAGGCAAGAAAATAATTTACCTAAGGCAGATATAAAAAAACTATAACTAGGGCAAGAAAAATAAGCTACTTACGATTGATGCGCTCCAAACTTCAAAGAAACAGAATTTTATTGATGAATAGAGGCATAAGAAAATACAAGGGTTTGGGTTCTATTTATAGGACATAGAAACTCTAGGTTTACAATTGCTCCGCATGTCTAAAATTACAAATATACCCCAAGAAAATCTTTCCAAAGCCGCCAGAACATTATGGTAAAAAATTCTCTGAGTGAGGAATTCATTTGGCCGCGGAACCGCGGCAATGGTGGGCTTGGGCCGCGGTTCCGCGGCCTTTTGATGGGTTCAGAGGATCATTTTTATATGGGCTTCTTCAGGTTTCTTTGGGCTTTTCATTTCTTCAGTTTTTTCTTCATTTGGGCTTCTACATTGATTCCAGATTTTCAGTGAACACTTTTCAATGGATCTTTTAACCGTTTTGCCTTGACATTTTGGATCTTGCATTGCCTTGTTGATTGTGAACTGTTTTTCTTCTAGGCTTTACTAAGATCTTCCTATTTGTTGGTCAAAAATCCTTCTTTTGTGTCGTCTTTTGTGTTTTTCACTGTTTTCGCTCCAAGAACCTGTAACCTGTAACATGTAGCAGACATGGGTCAAAAGCACCTGTTTTTATTCTTAAATGCATAAGAACGGGGGATATAAAATGCAATATTATTTTATGAACAAATACCCCCAAACTTATCTTTTGCTCGTCCTCGAGCAAACTTATTTTTTTTATTCTCGATAAAAATCTAACCTAACCGCACTTTCGTAGGGAAACACGATTACACCGAGCACATGAAACAAGCCGTTAAACCTCTAGGTGTCCTTAGTAGGAGGAGTGTTGTCTCCTAAGGGTTTTCAGCGGATTACACCCACAAAATCCTATCAATTTGGCTTTTCGACTCTTGTTCTCCAATTATGTTTTCTAACAAGGAATTCTATTATCGTCGACCCGCAAATTATCCACCCATATTCTTTACACTTCCTCATCATTTAACTTAAGATTATATATGTTCTATAGAATTACTTAGCTTTCGGCATTTCTTAAATTTTCCTTCTAGAGTTCCATCTCCACTTAGAAATTTCTATCAACTCTACTAAAGATACAAGTTCTATTCTTCATTCCTTTCTCTTATCTAAACTCTAATCACATATCCCCACGTGTGTGTAAATATCACCCCTACACTTGGAAATTCAAATCAGGCAATCGTACTCTCGTCCATTGTCCAAAGCACTTATTAATTGGTGAATTTTGAATCTTTGCTTACACATCCTTCATGCGACCGTTAATACTTCTTGGGGTACCAACAACCGATTACAAGATGCGTTAGCACTTTAAAGCGTACTTCCTAGTTTTGCAACACCCAAGGTTTTAGCAGTGACTCCCAAACTAGTTGGTCTAAGGCACTAGGTGACGAAGCACCCTCGCTAAATATTTTTTTAATTTCACAGCCTTAAGTAATCACAAAAACCAGTGTCCATTTATTTTCTTTATTCACTTTTTTTCTTTTATTTTCATTGTACTAAGGACTTTAGACAAGAGCATTTCAAGGTCTCTTCTACTATTCCAAGTTTCAAGGTGCGTGATTGTGCATTTTGTAGGGTATACGTTTTCAGAATCTAGACTTAAGCTAAGAATTATTTTTCAAACTTATACTCTAATAAAAGTTTTAATACTTTTCCTTCGTTTCGACTTAGCCAAAGAAGTGAACCCAAAATTTGCCTATTTCTAAATAATCTACAAAGACATATACTTTCTACCGTTAAACTTTAAGGAAGGTTATTTTTAGAGTTTTTAATTTGCTAAGTCTAAGATCTAGTTTTTCCTAGTCAGTTAACCTATTTATCAAACTCAAGTCAATTAACCAGAATTGAATACATTAATTTTTATAATTTTTGAAATTTTTCAATTTTTATGGTTTTTCATTTTCTAATTTTTTTTATTTTTCAAAAATTTTCAAATTTTTTTGATTTTTTATATAAAGATGCAATGCAGAAATTAAATATGCAAAAGGAAAAGAAAAAAATATATACAAAATGAAAATATCCAATGCAAAGGATAACTATATACACTACCATCTCCCCCAAACTTGAGCAAATCAGTGCCCTCACTGCCAGGCCCCACGTCGCGCTCATGAGCGTGAACGTGATCGTTCCCCTCTAGCCAATAGGGTTTGAATACCCCTCTCAATCTCCGTCAGCCGACGGTCATGTTCTCGTGCTGTCGCCCGAAACTCGTCCCTCAAAGAATCAATTCTCCTTACCGTTCTCCGCATCAATCGTGCATGCTCTTGAGGGGTCAGTTCTTCCCCGCTCGATGTCGAGCTAGAGCTAGGGGTGCGAGCGGGAATATTCTCTGTCGGTTCTGTTCGTGACCAAATATCAGTCAGCCTAGAGTAGGACGAAGTAACGCCCTCAACGAGTGGTCGAACCGGAACTCCTCCCATCATGTATGAATCAAATTCCTCGATGGGTAGGAAATAACGGCAGAGTTGGGTGACGAGCATGGGACATGGGTAGATGGTACCCCTTTTCCCCGCACCTATAGAATAGAGCAATACAGTGCACATGTCGAACCGTGGATTTTTCGTCATTAGTGTGTGTACGACATGTAAGGAGGGGGTGAACAAAGTCGTGTTGTGCGAGCTGCCAAAGATGTTGTTTTGTGCCCACCGGCACACAGTAAAAACGTTCGCGAAAAGGGTCCGTGCTTGGATACCCTTACGCGGCTCTCTTGCACAGTCATTGCCTATCAAGGGCATATAATCCTCAAAGTGTAGGGGGTGGTCATGTGCGGGCACACGAGTTATGAGTGTGACCTCGTGGATCATATCCCTATCAATGTGAATTACGCGATCTCCCCAATTTAATTGAATGTAGCCTAAGTCGTCTAGACTATTATCCTCCATAGATTCATAAAAGAAGGTAACTAGTTCAGGTAGAGCAAACGCAGAGGGGTGATTGTAGGTCAGGAAATTCCAGCCCCTCTGCTCTATTTCATGTGCAAAATAGCTACCGTACAATTCGTGCGTGAAAACTGGGGAAAAATCCCTCTCAAATTGTATTTTATGTGCCATATAGATTTTACAGAAAGAAATATGTAAGAAACAGAGAGGAAATCGACAGAAGGTACCTCCCCTGAAGTTTCAGGGGGTGACGACCCAGAGGCGCGGCGGAAAGGCGGCACGAGGCTGCTAACGCGGCGGAACCGCAGCGGTCTGGCGGCTGTGATGCGAAATTTTTCTGGAGGGGACAGGCGGCGGCGGCTAGGGTTTTATGAAGATGAAAGATTTAGGGTTAGCGCAGGGGGGGCTCGGTTCTCTTTAAATAGAGGGAGAGATGGTTATTTGTAGAAAACACCCTCAAAAATGAGGGTTTTATTTGTAAATAAAAAAAAGTCAGTTATTCTGAAAATTTTCAATTAGGTCCAAATTTATTATTATTTTTTTTCTTTTTCAAAATTTTTTGGTATTATATATTTACAAATTACACAACCCCAAACTTATTTTAAATAATGTGTTGGAAAAAATGGAAATTTGGGGGTGAAAGTGGAGGAAAATTAATCAGTGTAGATCGGCTCCTGCAAAAGCAGGAGCTCCTCCGAGGGGTCCGCTGTGAGGAACGGTTTCAATCGATACCCATTTACTTTGAATAGCGTACCGTCCTCCGGATTTTTAAGATCAACCGCACCGTGCGGATAAACGGTGCGGACGACAAAAGGTACCTTCCATCTAGAACGGAGCTTGCCGGGGTGATAATGTAACCGAGTATCATAGAGTAAAACCTGTTGACCAGGTTTAAATGTCTTTCGCAAAAGGTTTTTATCGTGGAACACCTTAGCTCGGTTCTTAGCAATCATGGCATTATCATATGCCTCATCTCGCAGCTCTTCTAGTTCAATTAACTGCAGCTTTCGGTTGCTGCCCGCATCTCCTAAAGATAAATTCAGCTCTTTGATAGCCCAAAATCCCTTGTGCTCAATTTCTACTGGGAGGTGGCAAGCCTTCCCGTAAACAAGCCGGTATGGAGACATGCCAAGATCGGTCTTGTATGCAGTACGGAAAGCCCATTGTGCATCTGTAGGGTTCCTAGGCACCCTAATGAGGTCTCACAAGGCATCAACCATGCCAATTTCAAACTTAAACGGTGCCGAGAAACCCTAGAACGGATCGTTGGCTAGATTTCTAGGCGAAAAGATAACTAGTTAACAACTTTAACTATAAGGAAACAGAAATACAACCTTTGTAGATCCGGTGCTCCACCTCCATAGCTCCGTAACGAAGTCCTCTCGCTGTCCAAATGAATTCCCGGGCTCTAGCGTCGGCTTCGTCGGAGAAATGGCGAGCTAGGTCGTCGATGTCCATGCCGAAGATGATCTACGTCGAGGCATCGCTAGATCAAGCTCCACCTTCACCAAGCCATGAAACTTGTGAAGGAAACACACTCTACTACTTGGCAAGAGGTAGAGGATGAAGAAATAGGAAGTGGGTAGACTTTAGAATTGGATTTCTCACTAATTTCATCAATCCACCATTGATGAAGCAAGCTTTTCTTCCTTGAAGAAGATGAAGAAGAAGAAGCTAATTGTTATGATAAGTTATTATAATAAGAATAATAAAATCATTCTTATCATAATCTTAACCATGGTAATGTGTAGAGAGTTAATCATGGTTGAATGGAATGGTTAGGGTTAAGCATGAGACAAAATGGTCACTTGGTCAAAGTCTTCATGAAGCTTCAACAAGCTTCTAAAGAAAGCCACCATTTTGCATTATGCTTATCATTTTCCAAAATGAATAAACAAATAAATAAATAGATATGAAAATGAAAACCCTAACCATTATATAACCATGGTTTAAACTTTACACAAAACACAAGTTAGCATGCATCATCAAACATGATACAAACAAGTGCACAAAAATATATCACATATACAATGTGAAAAAACCAAGTGAGAAAATCCGTTTAAAGTGAACCAATACTAGTTAGTGCAAAGTAATATATCAAATATATAATTATTCATTAAATCATTAAATCAACACTTGATTCAATGATCCGGTCATGTCACACACAACCGACTAGTATTCAATGTATCGGCTTATCGAATCAATACTTGATTCGATAACTAGGTTATATCGCATACAACCATTCGATACATTCATCGCGAGAATAGAATACCGTATCACATACACGCATTATTCTCGGTCCCGCACATATCTCATATGCGCTCCTATTTCGTTTCGCTTGAGCCAGGAAACCTCTGTGTAGGACTCTAAAGACTCGTCAATACGCCGGCAGCAGGTGATGATCATATCAAGCACCCACAAGCCGCAAGCGGTCTGCTAAACATAACGGCCACCCGGGTATTGAGCGATCTGAAGATCGACGAGCAAGCCCGCTCACACTCCAGTGAATCCAACCAGTAACACTACTGTACAGTCCGGTCTGATCGTCTGATATGTCGCATATCTCGCCTAGGGGTGGTAAACGTCAGACCCCAATAGCTCGATAAGTCGTGTCGATATGAGGTCTATAACTATTCGCGAAACTACTGGTAACACTTACCAGTAAATCTCAGCAACCCTGGCCAGGGATTTCCTGTTATAGCCAATCGAACACAGCGCAACATCAACTCCCTATACCGGGAGAGACGAATCCCCTCCTATCGCTCATTGCCTTCATGTGACTCGGGACTGTACCCAAAAACCACCGTTTTGCACGCCCTCTTGGACGTGGTAAGATGGAAATCAAAGCACAGTGGGAACCACACGAGACTCTATGACGATCTCGGGTCAACAGACTACTCTGTATCAGTGTCACCAGAGAACTGCCATCTGACGTGAGGTATAATACCATCTGGGAGTTCTCGGCGAGTCCGTCCAGTGTACCCAGTCTCTACTGAGCACCCGTATATCATCTCTGATGTCAAACACCGATGGATATGGGATCATCCATCGCCCATCTGTATGGGTCGAGAAGGTATACGCTAGTCTACTCTGGTATATCGATGCCCCGTCTCGATACACCCACGACTAGGGAGTTTGAAGGATGTACTTATGGACTACCATGTCCCCACTAGTATGATCCGCATCATAGTCCAGGTAGTCAAGTATACATCCTAAGGGCTTTACCAACATGCAACAGAGAGACAATCAGTATACACGTTAAGGTAAAGAGCAACCAGATAGCATACTATCATGTCGAGCAAGAAAGTCCTCCCTATATATGTCCCAGAATCCACTACAATATACATCCTATGTACAGTAATGGCCTCTAGGGCATACATATAACTAACAATCTCCCACTTGCACTTGGTCCATCTGTAGCAGTGGTTGCAGTATCTCATACTCAACCATCCAATAAAAGTCTCTCTCTGGGAAAAGGCCTTTCGTGAGTGGATCCGCTGTGTTTTTCCTCTGAGTCTACTCTCCTAACCTCGATCCCTTGGAGATCAACCATCTCCATGATCAGGTGATACTGCCTTAGAATATGTCTGGATCACTGATGGGACGGACGTTCCTTGGCATAAGCCACAACTCCATTGTCTCACAATGGTAGGAACGTAGTTCATCTCATGAACCAATATACACCCAGACTGCCTCTTTGGTAGCATCTTAAGTAGCGATGTATCCAGCCTTAATCGTCTAGTATGCCACGGTATCTAGCTTGGATCTCTTCCAACATACCGTCCCTTTACTGAGGGTAAAGACAATTCCTGTGACTGACATTCAGTCGTCTTTATCACCCTGGAAGCATTCCAGTGATTCTCCCCAGGGTCGATTGATACCATCTCACTACAGCTAGTGAGTATCCTAACATCCATTTAGATCTATCTCATAGATCCAAAATCCAGGATTTAGGAGGTATCACTTTGATCCTATATGGAGAATTATTGTGATAAACGGAGATCGATCGAGCGTAGCATAGGAAACTCCTTCCCTATCAAGAGTATGTCATCCACGTACTCTACGATGATCACCACCATACTCCCTACTACCTTTTTGTTTATACAAGGTTCATCTCCCATTTTGATGATGTCAACTTCTTTGACTAATCCATCAAAACAGATGTTCCAACTCCGCGATGCCTGCTTTATCCTATAAAGCATCTTGCACACGTTTCCGCTGCTCCCACTGTCTACGAGTCCCTCTGGCTGTGTACTTATAGACGCACTCTTCTAAATCATCATTTAGAAAAGCAGTCATGGCACCCAACCGCCAGATATCGTAGTCATGGTATGTAGCCATGGCAAGTAGAATCCGGATGGACTTAAGCATAGCTACTTGAAAAGGTTTCATCATTATCCACGCCTGGTCAATAACGAAAACCTTTAACAAGTCTAGCTTTGAAAGTCTCAACTTTTCCATGTACACCAAGTAATCTTCTCAAGATATACCTGCTCCTGATGGGGATTTAACCCTTCAGATATAGCAACCAAAGTCCATACTTTGTTGGTGTATAAGGATTCCATCTCAGATCACTAAGCATCCAGCCATTCTTACAGAGTCTTACCCCCGATGGCCAGCTCGAAACTAGTTGGGTCATCATCTTCTGATGCAATCCTCGCTCCCACTGTCATAGAGAAACAGAAGTATCTCTCAGGTGGGTGAGGAACCCTACTAGATCGGCGGAGAGGCTGAGGTTCGTTGGTTACTACTGAATCCTTCGGTTCTACCAAATCATCAGCTGCTGTTTGTATAGCTGGAACCTTTCCAGTTCTACATTACAGACCTTGCCTCGAGCTTGTCCGGATTTTGCTTTTAGACATAGGCCGGTCAACCCCAAATCTTAACTAACTTAAGATATGGGCTCTTCCCTTTCCATATCATATATGAAGTGGTAGGCAACTGATTTGATTCGAACCCTATTCAATAGGTATGCAGCTTCATAAGTGCATAACTCCCAAAAGGAAATAGGTAACTCAGAAGTACTCATCTTAGAGCACACCTTATCATATAGGGTGTGATTGCTCTGCCCCGATATACCATCGTGCTATGGTGTATACAGAGGAGTAATTCTGAGAGAGAATCTCATTCTTCTTTAGAATAGTCCAGGATTTCCGTGCTCAAGTATTCTCCTCCTTGATCTCATCATAGGAAATAATACTTATACCCGTATTGGTTCTCTACTTCTAACTTATATTCTGTGAATATCGCAAAAGGTTTAGACTTGTGTTTCAACAAGAACATATGTCTGAATCTTGAGAGATTATCAGAGAACGTAATGAAGTATAAAGAACCAGTCCTGGCATGTGTAGACAGGGGACCTACATACATCAACATGTATCATCCCAAGAGTTCATTAACTCTTTCTCTGTTTCCAGTAAACGGAGCTATGGTCATCTTATCTCTGTGACATGACTGGCGAGTTTCACAAGATGTAAATTCAAACTGATTTAAATATGCATCTAAATGTAACTCTAGCTAGTCGGGTCACATTGATCTGACCTAATCAATAATACCTCAAGAAGAATTCGTTCATTTCTGAACTCTTCCTCTTTTGTGTGTTCCATATACTAAGAATTATAGTTTGATTTAGAACATTAATGCTTTTAGATAACGTGCCTGAACCGATCAACTTTTGATACAGGAAATGTTCAAAACATTATCCAACAATACAAAATTTTATCATTTCTTTACTAATAAAGAGACTGATATGATTTTGTATATCAAGTTCGGTATCTAATAACATTCGTTTAGAATCAATGTATTGGTAATACAGGGTGACAGTGACCGACAGACTTGGCTGCAACTCTTGCCCCGTTTTCTGTCTCATGAAACTTATCACCCGTTCTCAGTTTTTCTACCCTTTTGTAGCCCTATGTAACAGATTACATATCCTGGGATCCTGATCCGGTATCATATACCAGGATGCGGAGGATACTGAGAAACAGTTCTGTATAATGAACACACCCGAAGATGATGCATCAGCATGCACTCTCTTCGTTTGGGCGGCACGGGAAATCTGGTATTCCCCAATTTCCTGCTCTGTCTTATAACAATTATAAGGTGGAGCGGGACCAACGTTCCCCAGCTCAGTATAACAAGCGGGTTCGGTCAATAATCCGTATTATTATCTTGATTAAGGCGTGATATGGTCGCTACCAGGAGAGAGAGAGAAGAAAACACTCAGCGTGCGCTCTTGCAAGAATAGATTGGTTATTATTTTGTCTAATCAGGATGGCTTCCACTGCTTTTTATCAAATCTTCCTTCAAACCTTAAAAGGAAAGACTAGCCGGGATTAATTACACACTACAAGTTCGCCAATCTTTCAGCCAGGCCAGTGTCGGTACTTTGAGGGAGGTCCCCCGTGCTTTCGCACGAACCTAATTAATGTAAACCTCGTTTTCCCAGAGGCGTAACCTCGTTGACACCTTTCTAGACACCTACTAGATCGGCTAATTGTAATGTATAAAACTCTCCCAGGAGTAACTCTTACTCACAGCGGGTATCGGTATCCAACTATCTCATAGAAGGTATGCAATCTCATTGCAAATTTCAACACTTGAAATTCCCGATAATGTTTTACCCCTAGCGTCCTATGACCTTGACGCAGGCCAACAAACCATAGTCCGCTAGTCAAGTTCAGCCCGTCATTTCCTGATTGAATTAAACCCACCCGCACAACCCTTGACGCAGGCCAACAAAGTCGCACGACTACCCTAATCCAATCTGCATCATATGCATAAGAAGATAAATACTAGTTAGCTACTGCACACTACGCCTTGACGCAGGCCAACAAACGTAGCACGAATACTAACTACCACTTATCTGAAATGACGGAGGGCTACGACAGGTTTTTCTGAAAACCTATTGCGTAATGAACTTGATATCGTTGTAGAATCAAATGATTTTAAAAAATGTAGTGTTTTTTAGGCTTTTGTAGTTTTGCTAAAGGAGTCACTCCCGGTGAAGGGATCGTCGGTCCTTTCCTCGTCGAATGAGGTGCGGGATATATCGTATATATCACTGTGCAAAGCAAAAAACTCTTAAAAGCAATCAAAAAACAAACCGAGTGTGTAGTATCTGCCAGTTATTGCTAAAGGAGTCACTCTCGGTGAAGGGATCTCGGTCCTTTCCTTATAGAATAAGGTGCAGGATATATCACATATACCTCTGTGCAAAGCAAGAACTGTAGCTACCTGTTTTATTTTGAAATTCGATTCTACAACATCTTTGGTTTCTTTTATTTCATTAATCTCATTAATGAAGTCCCATCATTTAAGTACCTAAACATCACAGATAAATACGACGTACACTTATGCCATCCGCATTCTCCTCGATGTCCCCTCGTGCACCGTTAGGTTAGGTAACTAACGGCAGAGCAGGGCAGGGCTAGCGCGGGTGTAAAACATAAGTAACATCTATATAATATATCATATATACTATATACTGTATCTATCACAGAACATCACATGATCACATCACAGATATCGCAGCAGAAGAAACATATGAAATATTGGATATACTAGGACGTCCGTGTTTTCAATACGAGCCAGTATAAAACACGGATTCCACGGTCGTGATGAATAGCCAAACCCACACCCCTAGACCCCTACGAGAGCGGCAAGAAACCCTACCAATTCTAGAGTTAGGAGACCCGGACTCGACTCCTCGAGTTGGTCTCCCACTGGACCCTAGAACCCGGTTACTTGTGCTCCCCTCCTTGGGTCTATCCTAGTGCGGAAAAGTAAATAATATACAACAACGGTGACAACTTCCGCAACCTGGAAGTGCCCCAATAAAAGAATATTACATACAAGTTTTTACATGAATGAAAATGAAAAACACTCATCTCACATAAAAACCCCCGGCTATTCAAATACGACGATCCAATATAACATATCCAGCAACACATAACATCACATGTCATCAACGTAAGTAAATATGCGCATCCTAATTGTCATTGACATATAGCAACGAAACCGGCGATATCACATATTACACTTACGGTCACAGAAAAGAAAGTGTAAAACTACAACAGTTGGAATCCGCAACCTGCATAGACATCGCATGCCTAATCAAATGAATTCCTTAGACATCGCATGCCTAACAATTATAAACCCCGCATTTTAGTCTCATTATCGAAAACACTTTTCAATATCAAGTCGGGCAATTCAACAAGATTCCCGACATCCTGATCGAATGCTCGTCGCAAACTTCAGTAGACGGCCGCACCCCCGATACCGTCGACGAAGTGCACCAAGGCGGAACACCGCCACCGCTGGCACCCGAACGGATGCTTTCGGCGACGGGGTTCTCCTACAGTCACTTGGTCGGGGCTATGGAGTGTAGCTGTTTATTAAGTTTACCCGGCGAGTATCCGCGTACGCTACGTGATTGCGACGGACTTTTGATCACATCAAAATTCCATGGCAACCGATCAAGTGAGACTAAACTGCTATGTTTATAACATTCATTCAGTTATCTCATAACTTCTTGTGAATTCCAATTATTGTATCCCATTCCAGATAATTAGAAAATGTTAAACTCTCCGATTGAACATTCAAACACCCGAGTTTTCCCGATACAGATCAACACATGAAACTAGTCTAACAACATTCAGTTCGTGCCTCAGTACCAACGGTCCAGCCGTAGAAGGGTCAAGCCAACGCCTCACATGTGGCACGCCGTACTGCCCCCAACCCGAAGGTTCAAAGGGCAGTTCAAGACGGTCACATAATCGAGTTAAGGTTTGTTGTCTTCTTGAGGGTCCATCGCGTTACTTGCACTACTTAGAACGTCTTTAGACTACGGAAAAATCCAACACTTGGAAATTTCCCGACAGGGGAAAAATTGGGTATTTATATCCGGTCGAACTTTTTAACATATTCTAAAATTTATCCGGAAAGCCACACAGACAAAATTTGATACTCCGATCGAAACACCGAATCCCCAAAGCAATCCCAGAAAATTCAACTCTTGAATAAATATTAAAAATTCCCAGAAAATCCAACTCCAGAAAATAGGAATTACTGTGCAAACAAAAGAAGCTGACGTCATCAATGGGCCGCGGAACCGCCGCAGAAGCTAGGCTTCTGCCGCGGTTCCGCCACAGTTTGGACTGCTCATGAGAAAAATTTTTCGCCGTAATTCTTATATTTCCCTGCTGAATTTTTTAGCAATTTTTAATATGGAAAAATCCCAGTTTTTGAAAAAAGGACAGAGAGCTATTTTGGGTTCTAAATTTCGGTTCGATCGGACTTCAAATTGCGTCTAGACTTCGCCTAAGGCTCTAGCTAGGCTCTGATACCACTGTAGGGTTCCTGGGCACCCTAATGAGGTCTCACAAGGCATCAACCATGCCAATTTCAAACTTAAACGGTGCCGAGAAACCCTAGAACGGATCGTTGGCTAGATTTCTAGGCGAAAAGATAACTAGTTAACAACTTTAACTATAAGGAAACGGAAATACAACCTTTGTAGATCCGGTGCTCCACCTCCATAGCTCCGTAACGAAGTCCCCTCGCTGTCCAAATGAATTCCTGGGCTCTAGCGTCGGCTTCGTCGGAGAAATGGCGAGTTAGGTCGTCGATGTCCATGCCGAAGATGATCTACGTCGAGGCATCGCTAGATCAAGCTCCACCTTCACCAAGCCATGAAACTTGTGAAGGAAACACACTCTACTACTTGGCAAGAGGTAGAGGATGAAGAAATAGGAAGTGGGTAGACTTTAAAATTGGATTTCTCACTAATTTCATCAATCCACCATTGATGAAGCAAGCTTTTCTTCCTTGAAGAAGATGAAGAAGAAGAAGCTAATTGTTATGATAAGTTATTATAATAAGAATAATAAAATCATTCTTATCATAATCTTAACCATGGTAATGTGTAGAGAGTTAATCATGGTTGAATGGAATGGTTAGGGTTAAGCATAAGACAAAATGGTCACTTGGTCAAAGTCTTCATGAAGCTTCAACAAGCTTCCAAAGAAAGCCACCATTTTGCATTATGCTTATCATTTTCCAAAATGAATAAACAAATAAATAAATAGATATGAAAATGAAAACCCTAACCATTACATAACCATGGTTTAAACTTTACACAAAACACAAGTTAGCATGCATCATCAAACATGATACAAACAAGTGCACAAAAATATATCACATATACAATATGCAAAAACCAAGTGAGAAAATCCGTTTAAAGTGAACCAATACTAGTTAGTGCAAAGTAATATATCAAATATATAATTATGCATTAAATCATTAAATCAACACTTGATTCAATGATCCGGTCATGTCACACACAACCGACTAGTATTCAATGTATCGGCTTAGAATCAATACTTGATTCGATAACTAGGTTATATCGCATACAACCATTCGATACATTCATCGCGAGAATAGAATACGGTATCACATACACGCATTATTCTCGGTCCCTCACATATCTCATATGCGCTCCTATTTCGTTTCGCTTGAGCCAGGAAACCTCTGTGTAGGACTCTAAAGACTCGTCAATACGCCGGCAGCAGGTGATGATCATATCAAGCACCCACAAGCCGCAAGCGGTCTGCTAAACGTAACGGCCACCCGGGTATTGAGCGATCTGAAGATCGACGAGCAAGCCCGCTCACACTCCAGTGAATCCAACCAGTAACACTACCGTACAGTCCGGTCTGATCGTCTGATATGTCGCATATCTCGCCTAGGGGTGGTAAACGTCAGACCCCAATAGCTCGATAAGTCGTGTCGATATTGTAGGGTTCCTAGGCACTCTTGTGAAGGTTCAAAAGGCATCAAACATGCCCGGATTAAATTTTAGACGTGCCGAACAACCCAAAGCCGGGATCTTTGCTAGATTATTAGGGTTAAACATGCATTAAGATAAATTTTATCTAAGTGTAAGGGATTACAACCTTTGTAGTCCGCTCCTTCACTTCACAAGCTCCGAGTAGAAGTCCCTTTACCGCGATCCACGATCTCCCGGACTCATGAGAGGCTCCACGACTCGAACGATCCATTCTAGCTTGTCGTATTCTAAATCTCCGATGATCTACCTTGAAGTTGCTACGACTCAAGCTTTCTCACTCTTATGAGAAGAACACACTAATCCCTTGGGCTAGATGAGATGAGGATGAGAGAGTAGTAATTTTGCTTTCTTTTTAAATCATTTTCTCATTTTATTTCATCACTTAAAGAAAAACTAGCAAGCTTTCTTGAAGAAGGAAGAAGATGATAATGAAAAGATAATCATATGTTTTTCTTTTGTGATGAATAGAATATAAACCATATGATTGAATTGTAAACCATGGTCAAGGATGAGTGGCTAGGATTTTGTAGAGAGTTAACTAGAGTTAGGGTTTGGTTGGGTTAAATAATGTGTCATCCTAAATATCTTAAGAATGACAAAAGAAGAAAGCTTCTAGAAGGAACTTGAAGCATCCAACCCTAATCAAACCTTAACCTCAATTAATCATCCTTAAACATGTTTAACAATTAATCATATCATGTCACAATAATATATATCACATATATATTATATATTTGCAACAAAAGAAAATAATACAATTAACATATATCGCATATATATCAATGTATCATCCACAGAGAAAATGAAATAATAAAGCGAGCCAATATTAGATAATGTAATACAATATATCATATATATTATTATACATTAAATCATCGAATCAACACTTGAATCGATGATCCGGCTATATCGAATATTACCGACTAATATATCATGTACCGATTCATCGAATCAACACTTGATCCGATGACCCGGTTCATATCCATATATCGCGAGAATATAATACGGTATACCATATCGCATTATTCACGCTCCTGCGCATATCACATATGCGCCACTACTCCGTTTCACCTGAGCCAAGAAACCTCTGTGTAGGACTCTAAAGAATCGTCAATACGCCGGTAGCAGGTGATGAACATATCAAACACCCACAAGCTGCAAGCGGTCAGCTAAACGTAACAGCCACTCAGGTATTGAGCGATCAGAAGATCAACAAGCTAGCCTGTGCGTTCTCCTGTGAATCCAACCAGTAACACTACCGTACAGTCCGGTCTGTTCGTCTGATATGTCGCATATCAAGTCTAGGGGTGGTATACGTCAGACCCCAGTAACCGATAAGTCGTGTCGATGTGTGGCTCATAACGGGTCGAGAAACTACTAGTAACACTTACCAGTAAATCTCTATATCAGCCCTGGCCAGGGACTTCCAGTTATAGCCAATCGAACACAGCACAACATCAACTCCCTATACCGGGAGAGACGAATCCCCTCCTATCGCTCATTGCCTCCATGTGATTCAGGACTGTACCCAAAAGCCACCGTTTTGCACGCTCTCTTGGACGTGGTAAGGTGGAAATCAAAGCACAGTGGGAATCACACAAGACTCTATGACGATCTCGGGTCTTCAGACTACCCTGTACCAGTGTCACCGAAGAACTGCCATCTGACGTGTGGTATATCACCATCTGGGAGTTCTCGGCGAGTCCGTCCAGTGTACCCAATCTCTACTGAGCACCCGTACACCATCTCTGATGTCCAACACCGATGGATATGGGATCATCCATCGCCCATCATATAGGTCAAGATGCGTATAGGCTAGTCTACTCTGGTGTATCGATGCCCTGTCTCGATATACCCTCGACTAGGAACAGTTATAGGATGTACTCATCGACTACCGCGGCCCCACTAGTATGATCTCATCATAGTCCCAGTAGTCGAGTACAGATCCTAAGGGCTTTATCAACATGTGAGAGTAAAACAGTAAACCAATACAAGTCAACATGTTAAGATAAAGTGAAACCAAATAGCATACTATCATGACGAGCAAGAAAGTCATCTCTATATATATCCAAGCATCCATTATAATATACATCATATGTACAACAATGGCCTCTAGGGCATATACATAACTAACAATCTCCCACTTGCACTAAGGCCAGCTGCTGTAGTATCTCATACCTAGCATCCCGAATAATCTCTCAAACTGTATCTGGGGAATAGCCTTCGTGAATGGATCCGCAGTGTTGTCCTTCGTATCTACTCTCCTGACCTCGATCTCCCGGCGATCAACTATCTCTCTGATCAGGTGATACCGCCTCAGAATATGTCTGGACTTTTGATGGGACCTGGGTTCCTTGGCCAAAGCCACAGCTCTATTGTTATCGCAATACAGAGGTATTGGATGCTCAATGGATGGAACCACACCAAGTTCACTAATGAACTTCTTTATCCAGATAGCCTCTTTGGCAGCATCGTTGGCAGCGATGTATTCAGCCTCCATCGTTGAGTCTGCAACGGTATCCTGCTTGGAACTCTTCCGACATACCGCCCCTCCATTGAGGGTAAAGACAAAACCCGAATGCGACTTAGAGTCGTCCTTATCACTTTGGAAGCTGGAATCGGTAAAGGACTCCACCTGGAGTTCTCCGTTACCATACACCAAGAACATCTCCTTAGTCCTTCGCAAGTACTTGAGAATGTTTTTCACAGCTGTCCAATGACTCTCTCCAGGATCTGCTTGATACCGACTCACTACACTTAGTGAGTATGCAACATCGGGTCTGGTACATAGCATCGCATACATGATAGAGCCTACTGCCGAAGCATAGGGTATCCCTTGCATGCGAGCTCTCTCCAAATCAGTCTTGGGAGACATCTCTTTGGAGAGAGTGAGTCCAGAGATCGTGGGTTGGTTCCCACGTTTGGATTCTTCCATACTAAACCTCTTTAGTATGGTGTCAATGTACCTGGATTGGGACAATCCCACTATCCGTTTAGATCTATCTCTATAGATCATGATTCCCAATATGCAGGAGGCATCACCTAGATCTTTCATTGAGAATCTCTGTGATAAGAAGAGCTTGACTGATTGCAGCATAGGAATATCATTTCCTATCAAGAGTATGTCATCTACGTACAATACGAGGAAGACAACCTTACCCTCTGCTACCTTCTTATAGATACAAGGTTCATCTATATTTTTGATGAAGTCAAACTCTTTGACTACAACATCAAAACAGATGTTCCAACTCCGCGATGCTTGCTTTAACCCATAAATGGATTTAAGCAGCTTGCACACCTTTCCGCTGCTCCCACTATCTACGAAACCCTCTGGCTGAGACATGTACACGCTCTCTTCTAAATCACCGTTTAGAAAGGCGGTCTTAACATCCATTTGCCAGATTTCGTAGTCATGGTATGCAGCAATGGCAAGTAAGATCCGGATGGACTTAAGCATAGCCACTGGAGAAAAGGTTTCGTCATAATCCACACCTGGTCGTTGACGAAATCCCTTTGCTACCAGTCTAGCTTTGAAAGTCTCAACTTTTCCATCTACACCAAATTTCCTTTTAAAAATCCACTTGCTCCCAATGGGTTTTACCCCTTCAGGAGCATTTTCTAAAATCCATACTTTATTGGTGTACATGGATTCCATCTCAGATCGCATTGCATCCAGCCATTTCACAGAGTCACCACTCGTGATGGCTTGCTCGAAACTAGTCGAGTCATCATCATCCATGATGCAATCCTCGCTTCCACCATCAATGAGAAAACCGTAGTATCTCTCAGGTGGACGAGAAACCCTACTAGATCGGCGGAGAGGCTGGGGTTCGTCGGGTACTACTGAATCCTCTGGTTCCACTAAATCTTCAGTTGCAGTTTGTGTTGCTGGAACTTCTTCCAGTTCTACCTCTTCGCCACTAATTTCTTTTGTAAGAAATTCCTTTTCTAAAAAGGTGGCATGTCGAGAAACAAACACCTTTTGTTCCTCGCGATGGTAGAAAAGATATCCATGTGAATATTTGGGATATCCCACAAACTTGCATAGAACTGACCGTGCCTCGAGTTTTTCTGGATTTTGCCTTTTGACATAGGCCAGACAACCCCATATCTTAACTCGTTTAAGACATGGTCTCTTCCCACTCCATATCTCATATGGTGTGGTAGGTACAGATTTAGTTGGAACTTGATTCAATAGGTATGCTGCTGTCTCCAGTGCATGCCCCCAGAAGGAAATAGGTAACTCAGCTGTATTCATCATCGAGCGCATCATATCTAATAGGGTGCGATTCCTCCGTTCCGATACACCGTTGTGCTGTGGTGTGTAAGGAGGAGTAAGCTGAGAGAGAATCCCATTCTCTTTTAGATAATCTAGGAACTCACTGCTTAAGTATTCACCTCCTCAATCAGATCGAAGAATCTTAATACTCTTGCCCGTTTGATTCTCTACTTCGTGCTTATATTCTCTGAATTTCTCAAAAGCTTCAGACTTGTGTTTCATCAGGAACACATATCCGAATCTTGAGAGATCGTCAGTGAATGTAATGAAGTAGGAAGAACCGTTCCTGGCATGCGTAGACATGGGACCGCATACATCACTATGTACCAGTCCTAAGAGTTCGGTAACTCTTTCTCCGTGTCCACTAAACGGAGCTTTGGTCATTTTTCCTTTGAGACATGAATGGCAAGTATCATAAGATGATAATTCGAACGAATTCAAATAACCATCTCTATGTAACTTAGCCAGTCGTATCGCATTGATATGACCAAGTCTACAATGCCACAAGTAGGATTCGTTCATATCTGAACTTTTCCTCTTGTGTGTGTTTTGTATATTCAGGACTGTATTCTGATTTAGAATGAATATACCATTATGTAACGAGCCTGATGCAATCAACTTTTGATTTAGGAATATGTTCATAACATTATCCTGTACTATAAAATTATATCCCTCTTTACTCAATAAAGAAACTGATATAATGTTGCACATCATGTTCGGTATATAATAACACTCATTCAGAATCAGTGTATTACGACTTGGTAATACAAGGTGATATTCGCCAACAGCTTTGGCTACAATACTCGCACCGTTCCCTACTTGAACGGAATGATCACCTTTTCCCAGTTCTCTACCTTTATGTAGCCCATGTAACTGTTTACATATGTGGGATCCTGATCCGGTATCTAATACCCAGGACGTAGGGTGAACTGAGAAACAGTTCTCAATAACTAACACACCCGAAGAAGATGCATCAACATGCATGTTCTTTTGGGAGGCGTGAGAATCCAGATATTCTCCAGTTTCCTGTTCAGTCTTATAACTCTTATAAGAAAGAACGGGTCCAACTTTCCCTAGCTCAGTACAATAATTGGGTTCAGTCAATACATCCATATTATTATCTTGATTATGGCATGATATGGTCGCTACCTGGAGAGAGAGAGAAGAAAACACTTTAGCGTATGCTCTTGCAAGATTAGATTGGTTATAATCTTATCTAATCAGGATGTCTCCCACTGTTTTTATCAAATCTACCTTAAAACCCTAAAAGGTAAGATTAGCCGGGATTAATTACACCTTACAATTTCGTCAATCTTTCAGCCAGATCAGTGTCGGTACTTTGAGGGAGGTTCCCCGTGCTTTCGCACGGACCTAATTAAAGTAAACCTCGTTTTCCCAGAGGCTTAACCTCGTTAACACTTTTCTAGACACCTACTTGAATGACTAATTGTCCTGTGTAAAACTCTCCCAGGAGTAACACTTACTCGCAGTGGGTATCGGGATCCAACTATCTCATAGGAGGTATGCAATCTCATTGCAAATTTCAACACTTGAAATTCCCGATAATGCTTTTGCCCCTAACCCCTATGACCTTGACAAAGGCCAACAAACCATAGGAAGCTAGTCAAGTTCAACCCGTCATTTCTTGATTGAAATTAAACCCACCCGCACGACCCTTGACAAAGGCCAACAAGGTCGTACGAATACCCTAATCCAATCACATCATATGTTTAAGCAGATAAGTACCAGTTAGCTACCGCACACTACGCCTTGACAAAGGCCAACAAACGCAGCACGAATACTAAATAGTCTTTATCTGAAATGACGGAGGGCTACGCAGGTTTTTCAGAAAACCCTGAGCGTAATGAACTTGATATCGTAGTAGAATCGAGTGAAGTTTTGAAAAGGAGTGTTTTTTAGGCTTTTCTTAGTTTCGCTAAAGGGGTCACTCCCGGTGAAGGGATCGTCGGCCCTTTCCTCATCGAATAAGGTGCAGGATATATCATATATACCGCTGTGCAAAGCAAAAACACTAAAAGCAATCAAAAGACAAACCGATTTTTGTAGCATCTGCCAGTTTTGCTAAAGGAGTCACTCCCGGTGAAGGGATCTCGGTCCTTTCCTCATCGAATAAGGTGCAGGATATATCGTATATATCACTGTGCAAAGCAAAACTGTAGCTACCCCTTTTATAAAGTTTTGATTCTACAACATCTTTAGGTTTCTTTTCTTTTATTAATCTCATTAATAAAATCCCATCAGCTTATGCTTCCTAAGCATCACAGAAGAAATGAAAGCAGTAATATTTATATATCAGCATATATATATAGTATAAGCATTCGTCTCAGGCAGTAATATGATCTCATCATAGAATATTGCAGCAGAAGAACATATATGAAATATTGGATATACTAGGACGTCCGTGTTTTCAATACGAGCCTGTATAAAACACGGATTCCACGGTAACGACGAATAGCCAAACCCACATCCCAAGACCCCTACGAGAGCGGCAAGTAACTCTGCCAATTCTAGGGTTAGGAGACCCGGTCTCGACTCCTCGAGATGGCCTCCCACTGGACCCTAGAACCCGGTTACTTGTGCTCCCCACCTTAGGTCTACCTAATGCGGAAAAGTAAATAATATACACTGGTGACATCAACCGCAACCTGGAAGTGCCCCAAATAAAAGAATATTACTTTACAAATGAATTTTACATGAATGAAAATGAAAACCCTCATCTCACATAAAACCCCCGGCTATTCTGAACGCGACGATCCAATATAACATATCACAGCAACACATAATATCACATATCATCAACGTAAGTAAATATGCGCATCCCAATTGTCGTTGAATCATATAGCAACGAAACCGGCGATATCACATATTACACTTACGGTCACAGAAAAGAAAGTGTAAAACTACAACATTTGGAATCCATAATCACTTTAGACATCGTAAATCCGAAATATCACATACTTCGTATTTCATGCCTAACTCTATGAATTCCACATATTGTATCACATTCCAGATAAATAGACATTATTAAACTTTCTGAACAGATAATCAAACACCCAAAATTTCCTAAACTGCTCAACTCTTGAGCGGGGTTCAAATAATCCCAGAATATGTCACAGTACCGGTGATCCAGCCGTAGAAGGGTCAAGCCAACGCCTCACATGTGGCACGCCGTACTGCCCCAAACCCGAAGATTCAAAAGGCAGTTCAAGACGGTCACATAATCGAGTTAAGGTTTGTTGTCTTCTAGAGGGTCCACCGCTTAACTTGTACAATTTTCCGAAAGATTTAAACCCGAATAAATTTCAACACTTGAAAATTTGCCGTACCGGGAAACAGTAAGTTAATGATATCCGTTCAAATAGTTTAACAGTTTCTAAATATCCGGAAAAAATACGAATTAAAAATTTCCGATCGAGTCTACTATTACAAAACAAACCCCAGAATTTTAAACACCTGGAACAGATTAAAAATACCCAGAATAGTCAGCAAGTACCTACGGTCATTACCATAAAATCCACGTGTCATGATCTCATCAATCCGCCGCGGAACCGCCGCGAAAGGCTTGCTTTCTCCGCGGTTCCGCCGCCTTTTAATCGAATTAGGGGCTCGGGTTTTATGGTAATTCTTAGAATTCCCTGCTGATTTTTTTACATATTTTTAATTCAGAAAAATCCCAAAATTTAAAAAATTTCCAGAGAGGGGTCAGGTTTCGTCGTTTCGGGTTCGATCGGAGTTTTAACTTCGTAAACACATCGCCTAATGCTCTAGCTAGGCTCTGATACCACTGTAGGGTTCCTAGGCACTCTTGTGAAGGTTCAAAAGGCATCAAACATGCTCGGATTAAATTTTAGACGTGCCGAACAACCCAAAGCCGGGATCTTTGCTAGATTATTAGGGTTAAACATGCATTAAGATAACTTTTATCTAAGTGTAAGGGATTACAACCTTTGTAGTCCGCTCCTTCACTTCACAAGCTCCGAGTAGAAGTCCCTTTGCCGCGATCCACGATCTCCCGGACTCATGAGAGGCTCCACGACTCGAACGATCCATTCTAGCTTGTCGTATTCTAAATCTCCGATGATCTACCTTGAAGTTGCTACGACTCAAGCTTTCTCACTCTTATGAGAAGAACACACTAATCCCATGGGCTAGATGAGATGAGGATGAGAGAGTAGTAATTTTGCTTTCTTTTTAAATCATTTTCTCATTTTATTTCATCACTTAAAGAAAAACTAGCAAGCTTTCTTGAAGAAGGAAGAAGATGATAATGAAAAGATAATCATATGTTTTTCTTTTGTGATGAATAGAATATAAACCATATGATTGAATTGTAAACCATGGTCAAGGATGAGTGGCTAGGATTTTGTAGAGAGTTAACTAGAGTTAGGGTTTGGTTGGGCTAAATAATGTGTCATCCTAAATATCTTAAGAATGACAAAAGAAGAAACCTTCTAGAAGGAACTTGAAGCATCCAACCCTAATCAAACCTTAACCACAATTAATCATCCTTAAACATGTTTAACAATTAATCATATCATGTCACAATAATATATATCACATATATATTATATATTTGCAACAAAAGAAAATAATACAATTAACATATATCGCATATATATCAATGTATCATCCACTGAGAAAATGAAATAATAAAGCGAGCTAATATTAGATAATGTAATACAATATATCATATATATTATTATATATTAAATCATCGAATCAACACTTGAATCGATGATCCGGCTATATCGAATATTACCGACTAATATATCACGTACCGATTCATCGAATCAACACTTGATCCGATGACCCGGTTCATATCCATATATCGCGAGAATATAATACGGTATCCCATATCGCATTATTCACGCTCCTGCGCATATCACATATGCGCCACTACTCCGTTTCGCCTGAGCCAAGAAACCTCTGTATAGGACTCTAAAGAATCGTCAATACGCCGGTAGCAGGTGATGATCATATCAAACACCCACAAGCTGCAAGCGGTCAGCTAAACGTAACAGCCACCCAGGTATTGAGCGATCAGAAGATCAACAAGCTAGCCTGTGCGTTCTCCTGTGAATCCAACCAGTAACACTCCGGTACAGTCCGGTCTGTTCGTCTGATATGTCGCATATCAAGTCTAGGGGTGGTATACGTCAGACCCCAGTAACCGATAAGTCGTGTCGATGTGTGGCTCATAACGGGTCGAGAAACTACTAGTAACACTTACCAGTAAATCTCTATATCAGCCCTGGCCAGGGACTTCCAGTTATAGCCAATCGAACACAGCACAACATCAACTCCCTATACCGGGAGAGACGAATCCCCTCCTATCGCTCATTGCCTCCATGTGATTCGGGACTGTACCCAAAAGCCACCGTTTTGCACGCCCTCTTAGACATGGTAAGGTGGAAATCAAAGCACAGTGGGAATCACACAAGGCTCTATGACGATCTCGGGTCTTCAGACTACCCTGTACCAGTGTCACCGGAGAACTGCCATCTGACGTGTGGTATATCACCATCTGGGAGTTCTCGGCGAGTCCGTCCAGTATACCCAGTCTCTACTGAGCACCCGTACACCATCTCTGATGTCCAACACCGATGGATATGGGATCATCCATCGCCCATCATATGGGTCAAGATGCGTATACGCTAGTCTACTCTGGTGTATCGATGCCCTGTCTCGATATACCCTCGACTAGGAACAGTTATAGGATGTACTCATCGACTACCACGGCCCCACTAGTATGATCTCATCATAGTCCCAGTAGTCGAGTGATTGAATGGATTTTCTTGATTGGATGTAAAAGTATCGAATCAAATAGTCCCCGGCAACGGCGCCATTTGATTGAAACGAATTCTTGATGTGTAGTAGGAAATTGTAAAGAAATCACAACCAAAAATTAATTGACCGCAATCAACTACGGTGTCGGATTGTAGTTAGTATGTGAGTGCGGATCGTCCTCAGGGAAAGTGTAATCGTTCGTCTTTTGAATTAGATGAATTGAAACTTTAATGAAAAGAAAACAAACAATTCAAGATTTAAAGTTGAAGTTCAAGAAATGAGAAAAAACTAGATCTAAGAAAGCATTTAAAAGATAGAATCAAGAATTGATCGTTTAATGATTTTTCCAAACCAAATCTCAAGAATCGAAATGAGGCTCGTAGGAATCGATCGGATCTATAGATGTGATGTAATCTTACAATTACGTATTCTTATCCTTCGATGAATTGATACTAGATTGATAATGATCGATCGAGAATTAAGGATTTCTTGTGAAACTAGGGTTTCATCTTATCCCTTGTTCTTTCGTCGATATCATTCACACTCTAGCCTCTAGTAAATTCAAGAAAGGATCATAGATCCCTAATTTCGAGCGATCACAATCAAGAAAGCATCGCTACGAAACTAGGTCATCGATTCTTGAACTTGCTAGGGTTTACAAAACTCGTAGGACTTAAAAATCGTATTTAGATTTGTTACATCATCATTCTACAATCGTCTCGACTCCTTTACGAGCGGAGTTTTACTCACACATCACAACAAGAACAACAATTACAAATTGAGATCTAATCATGATGCAAGAATTAAAAGAAAGCAAGATAAAAGAATTTCACCTTTTATTTATATCAACAATTTCGTTACAATCACTCGAGAACTACAAGAGGAAGAACTAGATCGTCGACTTGGCTTCGCTCGTCTCCGTGGATCGCGGATCGGCTCGGATCACTTGCCCGATTGAAGATCGGCTCGGCTCCTAAAAGGTTGAAGGCTTCTTACTTGATTTGGTACTCAAGATTTTGGATTTGGAGTGGAATTAGGGTTAGGGTTTCGCACAAGCCTTGTCACGAGACTTGTGGAAGAAGAAGATGATGAAAGAGGGAATTTTAACTAATGAAGATTAAAGAACAACCTCAACCTTTAGATTTAGGCTCCTATTTATAGATAACTAACCCTAGATCTAGGATTTCAAATTCTAAGTTTCCCTCCAAAAGTTTGTTGAGAGAATTCAAATTTCCCTCCAAAAGTTAGTTAGAGGAGAAGCTTCTAGAGGTGATTAGTTAGGAGGAGCTTCTAGAAGAGGATTAATTAGGAGCTTAATTAGGATTAGCCTTCCTTAATTTTCTTTGCTGATCTGGCAGAAGACTAGAGAGAGTTCTGGAATTTGGAGTATCAGAAAGCACTGTGGGACCAGAGAAAGGAATTGTGCCAAAATATTTCCTGCTGACGTGGCATAACCGCGGCGCTTGCGCGGCGCAATTCTGGCTCCCACCGCGGAAGCGCGGCTCTATTGAGGTATTAGGGCTTGGGCTTTCAGGGTTGAACTTGGGCTCACTTTTGGGCTTTTAATTCATATGTTGAATTGTCTAATTCCTTCTGCACTGCTGCCAGATCTGAAATGATTTAGTTGGCGTATTTTTGATCAGCTCTTTGGTTTTTCTTCCGTATTTTCCTGCATAGACTCAAAACAAGTGTTGCGCAAATACAGAAATGATGCGATGCCATGAAATGCGGTTAATTTCCTTTAAAGTGTCGGTTAAAAAGTCTAACACATGCAATCTCATATTTTGTGACGGATTTGCTAATATGTAGAATATGGATGCCGAACACTTCTAAATGTATGCAAATGTTAAGGAAATTGCCGGCTATAATATACAATATTTTCGACTGATCAAATACCCCCAAACTTAATTTCGATCGTCTCGAGCGAATGTTTTATTAAAAAGAGAAGGAGAAAATAAAGAAAGAGAAAAACTAACTAGCACACTTTCGTAGGCAACACGATTGCACTGAGCACGTGCAACAAGCCTTTAAACCTCTAGGTGTCCCTAGTAGGAGGAGTGTTGTCTCCTGAGGGTTTTCAGCGGATTGCACCCACAAAATCCAATAATAAAAGAAAGATCATGAATATTACATTTAAAGAAAAGAATTGTAGAAGAAAAGCTTTGAAAATTAGGGTTTCCAACTAAGCTAGCTTTTCGGTTGTCATGAGCCCTATCTTAATGGTCATGAAAAGATGTTAGAAATCACGTCCTCCCTCAATAAAACATCGTCTTATTCTTCATTCCTATCTTTCTTCCAAACATCGATCATTTCACCCTGCGTGTGTGTAAAGGACATCCCTACACCCGGAGAATTCAATTCAAGCTATCATACTCTTGCCCATCAGCCTCAGTATATATTTTTTCTCGATGAGCTCACACACTTTCATGCGACCGTTAATACTTCTTGAGGAACTAACCGACCGATTACTCATGTGCTTGCTTGCTTGGTGTATTTTCCTAATCTTGCACCATCTTAGGTATAGCAGTGACTCCCAGACCAGTTGGCCTTAGGGCACTAGATGAAGAAGCACCCTCGCTATATTTTTTATTTCCCTTGGTGATAACAAAACCAGTGTCCATTTTTCTCACCAAATTTTTTTTCATACTTTTGGCTTTAAGACAAGAGCATTTCAAGGTATCCTCTACTATCCCAGGCTTTAAGACGTGTGTAAGTGCGAATAGCAGGGTATCAACGTTCAAAATGTTTGGCTTCCAGAATAGAAACTATTTTTCAGACTTATTTTTATCCTCAGATTAGTGACGTCCTTCATCTTACTAACCCTTGGGACAACGGCTCATAACTACTTATTACTAGTTCGTATAAGAAAACTTCTAATTTTCTTAGTTTTCTAAAATTTTTCTAATCTCATGGATGCAATTTTTCACTATCTAAACTTTCATTATCTTATTTATATACAAAAAGGGTGTAAATATTAAAATTATTTTTATATTTGAAATTTTTTAAATTTTTTATGGGTTTTGAAAATTTTTCAATTTTTATAGATTTTTAAAAAGAATGTTTTGTGCTTATGCAGATGATATGCAAATGATGCAAAAATAAGCACAAACCTCCCCCAAACTTGTTTTCAACAGTGTCCTCACTGTTGCCTTCTGCTAAATCTCGAAAAACCTGTAAGCTTGGGAGGAATTTATTAGTGAGGGCAAAATATTTAAGTGAAGAACCTCCCCCAAACTTATTTTTGGCTCAAAATTTTGTAAAAATTTTATTTTCAAGAGCCCGATTAACATACCCCCCCAAACTTGAGTTATGCAATGTTAAGCTTTGAAAATCATATGAGGGGGTCAAAAATCATTGGTCGATGCCAAGCTTTGCAAAGACCGAATGTTAACACCAACCATTCAAAAATTTTATCAATGCAGTGCTCGGGTTGGTGGAAGAAGAAGTGGGGAAAGGTTAAGTGGTGGAAGAGAGTGTATGTGCGTCTCATATTGGAGAGACGATGCAGTGTATGTGATGGATTACTCGCATTCTTTTTACAAGTCAAAAGACGGGGTGGAGGTTCAATTTCAGTGATTGGGAGATGATTCATCTCAACACCCGTGTCATTTAAAAATGCGAGTTCATCAGCGAAGATCTCCTCGAAAGTTCCATCAATACCCCGATGAATAATGTCATCACAAAGCGCGGGGTGATCTTCAAACTCTAAAAGCAGTTCATAATCAGTGTTATTTGTTGACCCGGACATCTCGGTGGAAGAGTCCGTATGTGTATGATACATAGTTGGGTCAAACAATAACGAATGAAAAGAGTCAAGATCGATATTAGGAGGATCATCAAATTCGCTGCTGTCGACATCCATTAAGTCGACAGAACAGACCTGAGCAGTAGGTTCGGAGGGTACACTTCCCAACTTGTAAATGTTCAGCTCTATTGACCTATTCCCGAAAGATAGGGTCATAGAACCATTACGACAGTTGATTATTGCATTGGAAGTGGCCAAAAAGGGGCGACCTAAAATCACCGGAATTTGATTCCGTGGGTTCGCTACAGGTTGTGTATCAATTACAATAAAATCTACCGGGAATATAAATTCTCCGATTTTTATTAACACATCCTCCAGCTCACCCCTAGGTTTGGTGATTGATCGGTCAGCCATCTGGAGAGTGCAATTGGTTGGCTTTAACTCTCCGATCCCTAATTGCTCATAGACTGAGTATGGAAGCAAGTTAACACTAGCGCCAAGATCAAGTAGAGCACGGTTAATGTGTTTTCCCCCGATAGAAACGGAAATAGTAGGATATCGAGGATCCTTACGTTTCCTCGGTAATTGCTGGGGGAAAGCCGTGTCTATTGTTTTTTCCATGAATATCTTCTTGGGCGCTTGAGTCTTCCTCTTCCTAGTGCACAAGTTATTAAGAGTTTTCGCATAGGAAGGAACTTGTTGGATGGCATCTAGGAGAGGGATGTTGGTGTTTACTTGCTTAAAAATGTTCATAATCTTCTCCATATGTGGACTCGGTGTGTTAGCTCTTAACCGATTAGGATAAGGTGCTTTAGCAATAAGCGCTGGGTCCATCATAGGAGAAGAAAGTGTTTGTGGAACCGATCCCAGAATAGAAGTGGGAATCGTCCGTGGAGGGGTAAAAGAGGTGGGCTGTAATGGCGAGCCTTTTGGGAAATGGAGAATAGGCTCGGAAGAGGGTGGTGGGGTAGAAGAAGTAGGGTCAGAAGTGTGTGTGTGTGGAAAGGTCTCAGCCGGGGTGTTATTGATTGATTTATCAGTGTCATCAAACTCTTCCCCAACATGAGTGTCAAGCACTCTTCCAGATCTCAACGTGATTGTATCCACATCATGTAAATAGCTAGAATTGGGTAAAGGTTGAGCTGGAAGTTTCCCTTTCTCTCTTGCACTCATTTCAGCTTTTAAACGTGCAATTTCTTCTTCCATCGATTTAATACTCTCGCTTTGGGACGCAGAGTTTTTCTTTATATAATCGACAGAAGACTTCATTTCAGCCGAAACTTGCATGATATTTGTTAAGACCAAATTCATGCATTGTGCAATTGAATAGGATTCATCCGTTCCGGTCAACTGCAAAGGACTAGATGGTGCAAAAGTGTTGACCGGATTTTGAAAATTTTGTGCTTGAAAGGGGTGCTGACTCAATTGTGGTGGTTGCTGTTGTGGTGGAGGGGCCCCTTGGAAATTGTTTTGGGTTGGAACCGTGTTTTGAAATTGGGATTGGTTCCAATCAAAGTTAGGGTGATTCCTCCAACCCTGATCATATGTGGAGGAAGATGGATTGTTTCTAGGTCTTTGAAATGCGGCATTGGTATGCTCATGACCTGAAAACGGACATTCTTCCGTCAAGTGAGACGGATCAGAACAACAGCCACATACAGTTTTGGAGAGTGATATTTGACTTAGGGCGGCGGCTAAAAATTTGTTTTCCATAGCATCAAATTTCTTGTGTAAAGCTGAAATTTCAGCTCTAATTTCTATGGAAATATCATTGCCATCCCTAGATGATTGACTCACACCCTCCCACTGTAAAGATTTTTCTGCGAAATTTTCTAAGAATTCCCAGGCTTCCCTATCATCTTTGGACATAAAATTGCCTTGACACATGGATTCAAGGGTCTGTCTTGTGTAAGGAGTAATGCCCTCATAAATGATTCGGCACAGTTCCCATCTCGGGATGCCGTGATGTGGACATTGGATTAACAGATCCTTGAAACGGTCGAGACATTTTGAAAATGTTTCATTTGGAAGCTGGGTAAATTGATAGATTTCGCTACGGACTCGAGCTGTCTTTTGATGTAGGTAGAATTTCTTAAGGAATGCTTTAACGAATTCGTCCCAATTTGAAATGGAATGTGCGGTAGTGTTATATAGCCACTTCTCGGCTAAATCGCACAATGTGAATGGGAGAAGACGAAGACGGAAAGCATCCACAGAAAGCTGTGAAGTACCCATCATTGCGCATACATTTTCAAATTTCGTGATAAACACGTATGCGTCCTCAGACTCGAGACCGTGAAATTTTGGTTGAAGGTTGATGTATTGGGGTTTTATTTGAAAGTTTTCCCCGTTGGCTGGTGGTATGGAAAGACAAGTGGAAAGTGGGCCTCGTGTTGGATAGCACCTCTCTTGGAGAGAGATGCGAGGTGGAATCTGCGCACCAACGGACGGCGGCAGAGTAGTGGAAAAGAAGTTCGATGGAGATGGATCCATCGATGTGGGTGTGGTGGTGGGTAAAGAAAAGGTAAATGTAGAAATACCGACTTTTGGGTCGATGAGGGAAACGCGGACTTAACAGGCACTAGACACCCGTGTCCAGCCTATCTTGCACTAAAAAGGGTTAGTACAAGTGGCAGCGTGAATTTATAATTAGGGGAAATGATGGATGTGGTGTTTGTTTTGAAAATTGGTACGGATTTTAAAAAAAAAAATGATGCAACAAAACAAATGCAACACACAAAGACCCTAGAATCTAGTGGTCACCTAGGTCAAACTCTAGACCGCTCCTAACTGCCAAAAGACAAGTCGCAGGATAAATCCTCCACTGCCTCTTTGTCCCCCTGTGGCCGGATAAGTGCCAGGTAAGTGGGAAGGAACCACCACTACAGTGGGCCTAATTAATAACCACTAGCCTTAGACACACTCGCCTTAGACACCACGAGAAAACACGGATAAGCAATGAATTACCCACGGCCTTCTCTTGTCCTAATTGAGCGCGACGGTCCTTAGAGTCATCTCTAGATATTTTTTAATTAATGAGGGTAAATGCGGATGCAAGTTTTGCGATTTTCGGGGCCTAGGAAGGGTAATGAAATCCCCACCTAATTTGGATTTGGCCGTGCCCCTTAAATTTCCGTATTAATATGCAACAACCACAAGAATCAAAAACACGCACAAATTTATTTTGCTTTTGCGGCGCTGCGATTTATTTGCAAAGAAACCTGCAGTAAAATTGTTATTGGAGCAGATGAGGTAAGAGATAAGAAAGTGAGAAAGTTACAGAGCAAAATTTCTGCAGAGAGGAGCTAGGGTTACGGCGCTTCCGCCGCGGATTAGGGGTTTGTGCCGCGGAAGGGCGGTGAATTGTTGGGATCAGTGCTTCAAACTTTTTGGTACTGTTCCTCTTGAACTTCTAAGCTCTATGGTAATTTCAGAAAAAAATTTCCACAGCTCCAAAAATTCCAGAATTCCTCGCAATCAAATCACAACAACACGTATTAGTGTTTGCACGAGTTTTGATCTAAAAATTATAATGGAATAAATTGTTCAACTCAAATTTCAAAATACGAACTATTAGCGCACTATCCCCGGCAACGGCGCCATTTGATTGAATGGATTTTCTTGATTGGATGTAAAAGTATCGAATCAAATAGTCCCCGGCAACGGCGCCATTTGATTGAAACGAATTCTTGATGTGTAGTAGGAAATTGTAAAGAAATCATAACCAAAAATTAATTGACCGCAATCAACTACGGTGTCGGATTGTAGTTAGTATGTGAGTGCGGATCGTCCTCAGGGAAAGTGTAATCGTTCGTCTTTTGAATTAGATGAATTGAAACTTTAATGAAAAGAAAACAAACAATTCAAGATTTAAAGTTGAAGTTCAAGAAATGAGAAAAAACTAGATCTAAGAAAGCATTTAAAAGATAGAATCAAGAATTGATCGTTTAATGATTTTTCCAAACCAAATCTCAAGAATCGAAATGAGGCTCGTAGGAATCGATCGGATCTATAGATGTGATGTAATCTTACAATTACGTATTCTTATCCTTCGATGAATTGATACTAGATTGATAATGATCGATCGAGAATTAAGGATTTCTTGTGAAACTAGGGTTTCATCTTATCCCTTGTTCTTTCGTCGATATCATTCACACTCTAGCCTCTAGTAAATTCAAGAAACGATCATAGATCCCTAATTTCGAGCGATCACAATCAAGAAAGCATCGCTACGAAACTAGGTCATCGATTCTTGAATTTGCTAGGGTTTACAAAACTCGTAGGACTTAAAAATCGTATTTAGATATGTTACATCATCATTCTACAATCGTCTCGACTCCTTTACGAGCGGAGTTTTACTCACACATCACAACAAGAACAACAATTACAAATTGAGATCTAATCATGATGCAAGAATTAAAAGAAAGCAAGATAAAAGAATTTCACCTTTTATTTATATCAACAATTTCGTTACAATCACTCGAGAACTACAAGAGGAAGAACTTGATCGTCGACTTGGCTTCGCTCGTCTCCGTGGATCGCGGATCGGCTCGGATCACTTGCCCGATTGAAGATCGGCTCGGCTCCTAAAAGGTTGAAGGCTTCTTACTTGATTTGGTACTCAAGATTTTGGATTTGGAGTGGAATTAGGGTTAGGGTTTCGCACAAGCCTTGTCACGAGACTTGTGGAAGAAGAAGATGATGAAAGAGGGAATTTTAACTAATGAAGATTAAAGAACAACCTCAACCTTTAGATTTAGGCTCCTATTTATAGATAACTAACCCTAGATCTAGGATTTCAAATTCTAAGTTTCCCTCCAAAAGTTTGTTGAGAGAATTCAAATTTCCCTCCAAAAGTTAGTTAGAGGAGAAGCTTCTAGAGGTGATTAGTTAGGAGGAGCTTCTAGAAGAGGATTAATTAGGAGCTTAATTAGGATTAGCCTTCCTTAATTTTCTTTGCTGATCTGGCAGAAGACTAGAGAGAGTTCTGGAATTTGGAGTATCAGAAAGCACTGTGGGACCAGAGAAAGGAATTGTGCCAAAACATTTCCTGCTGACGTGGCATAACCGCGGCGCTTGCGCGGCGCAATTCTGGCTCCCACCGCGGAAGCGCGGCTCTATTGAGGTATTAGGGCTTGGGCTTTCAGGGTTGAACTTGGGCTCACTTTTGGGCTTTTAATTCATATGTTGAATTGTCTAATTCCTTCTGCACTGCTGCCAGATCTGAAATGATTTAGTTGGCGTATTTTTGATCAGCTCTTTGGTTTTTCTTCCGTATTTTCCTGCATAGACTCAAAACAAGTGTTGCGCAAATACAGAAATGATGCGATGCCATGAAATGCGGTTAATTTCCTTTAAAGTGTCGGTTAAAAAGTCTAACACATGCAATCTCATATTTTGTGACGGATTTGCTAATATGTAGAATATGGATGCCGAACACTTCTAAATGTATGCAAATGTTAAGGAAATTGCCGGCTAAAATATACAATATTTTCGACTGATCATCGAGTACAGATCCTAAGGGCTTTATCAACATGTGAGAGTAAAACAGTAAACCAATACAAGTCAACATGTTAAGATAAAGTGAAACCAAATAGCATACTATCATGACGAGCAAGAAAGTCATCTCTATATATATCCAAGCATCCATTATAATATACATCATATGTACAGCAATGGCCTCTAGGGCATATACATAACTAACAGATATGAGGTCTATAACTATTCAAGAAACTACTGGTAACACATACCAGTAAATCTCAGCAACCCTGGCCAGGGATTTCCTGTTATAGCCAATCGAACACAGCGCAACATCAACTCCCTATACCGGGAGAGAAGAATCCCCTCCTATCGCTCATTGCCTCCATGTGACTCGGGACTGTACCCAAAAACCACCGTTTTGCACGCCCTCTTGGACGTGGTAAGATGGAAATCAAAGCACAGTGGGAACCACACGAGACTCTATGACGATCTCGGGTCAACAGACTACTCTGTATCAGTGTCACCAGAGAACTGCCATCTGACGTGAGGTATAATACCATCTGGGAGTTCTCGGCGAGTCCGTCCAGTGTACCCAGTCTCTACTGAGCACCCGTATATCATCTCTGATGTCAAACACCGATGGATATGGGATCATCCATCGCCCATCTGTATGGGTCGAGAAGGTATACGCTAGTCTACTCTGGTATATCGATGCCCCGTCTCGATACACCCACGACTAGGGAGTTTGAAGGATGTACTTATGGACTACCATGTCCCCACTAGTATGATCCGCATCAAAGTCCAGGTAGTCAAGTATACATCCTAAGGGCTTTACCAACATGCAACAGAGAGACAATCAGTATACACGTTAAGGTAAAGAACAACCAGATAGCATACTATCATGTCGAGCAAGAAAGTCCTCCCTATATATGTCCCAGCATCCACTACAATATACATCCTATGTACAGTAATGGCCTCTAGGGCATACATATAACTAACAGCATCGATCAATTGTAGTGACCAATCTTTACGGTTTTTAGAAACCGTTTTCTCCAAGATTTGCTTGATTTGCCGATTCAAGACCTCGGCTTGCCTACATGTTTGGGGATGGTATGACGTTGACAGCTTATGGGTGATAGAGTATTTGCGCATTAAGGACTCAAAAGTCCTATTGCAAAAGTGAGAACCATTATCACTTATTATTGCGCGAGGGTGCCCAAATCGAGAAAAGATGTGTTCTTTATGAAATCGAACGACAACCTTGTTGTCATTCGTTCGACTAGGCACAGCCTCGACCCACTTTGAAACATAGTCAACAGCAAAAAGAATATATACATTTCCAAAAGAGTTAGGAAATGGTCCCATGAAGTCAATACCCCAAACATCAAAAATATCTACAACCAAAATTGGTTGGAGCGGCATTTCGTTTCTCCGCGATATCCGGCCCAAGTGTTGGCACCGGGAGCAAGTCTTGCAGTATTCATATGCATCCTTGAAGAATCGTGGCCAATAGAAACCACACTGCAAAACCTTCTCGGCTGTCTTCTTTGGGCCAAAGTGCCCGCCACATGCTTGATCGTGGCAAAAAGGCAGCACACTCTTAACCTCATTTTCCGGTACACACCGACGAATGATTTGGTCGAAACAATATTTAAAAAGATAAGGTTCATCCCAGTAAAAATGCTTTACTTGGGACAAGAAGCAAAGTTTATCTTGTTTCGACCAACCTTTAGGTATCAAGCCGGTGGCTAAGTAGTTAACAATATCGGCGAACCATAGTTCGCAAGAAACGGTCAAGAGTTGCTCATCGGGAAAAACATCAGTGATTGGAAGCTCAAGTGTAGGCGAAGAGGGAAGTCGTGAAAGGTGATCGGCCACTACGTTTTCACATCCCTTTTTGTCCCTTATGACAAGGTCAAATTCTTGCAGCAAAAGGATCCAACGTATTAGCCTCGATTTAGCATCCTTCTTCGCAAAAAGGTGGCGAAGAGCTGAATGATCCGTGTACACAATAACTGGAGAGCCGATTAAATAAGGCCAGAATTTTTCAAGTGCAAACACAACCACTAAAAACACTTTTTCTGTAGTTGTGTAGTTTAGTTGGGCCTTATTTAATGTTTGGCTAGCGTAGTAAATTACGTGTGGCATCTTGTTAATGTGCTGTCCAAGAACAGCACCAATGGCAAAATCTGATGCGTCGCACATAATTTCAAAAGGGTGCGTCCAGTCTGGAGATGAAAGAATTGGCGCAGAAATGAGAGAGTGTTTCAAAGACTCGAACGCTTCCATGCAAGTTGAGTCGAAAACAAATGTAGTGTCCTTGGCCAATAAGAGAGTCAAGGGTCTAGCAATCTTGCTAAAATCCTTGGTGAACCTGTTAGTTGTATGTATGCCCTAGAGGCCAGTATTGTACAGATTATGTATATTATATTGGATGCTTGGACATATATAGAGATGACTTTCTTGCTCGACATGATAGTATGCTATCTGGTTGCTATTTATCTTAACATGTACACTAGTCTCTTTATACTGTCTTATAGTTACATGTTGGTAAAGCCCTTAGGATTTGTACTTGACTACCTGGACTATGATGCAGATCATACTAGTGGGGACATGGTAGTCCATAAGTACATCCTTCAAGGTCCCTAGTCGTGGGTGTATCGAGACGGGGCATCGATATACTAGAGTAGACTAGCGTACACGCTTCTCGACCCATGTGATGGGTGATGGATGATCCCATATCCATTGGTGTTTGACATCATAGATGGTGTACGGGTGCTCAGTGGAGACTGGGTACACTGGACGGACTCGCCGAGAACTCCCAGATGGTATTATACCTCACGTCAGATGGCAGTTCTCAGGTGACACTTGTACAGGTTAGTCTATAGACCCGAGATCGTCATAGAGTCTTATGTGATTCCCACTGTGCTTTGATCTCCACCTTACCACGTCCATGAGGGCGTGCAAAACGGTGGTCTTTGGGCACAGTCCCGAGTCACATGGAGGCAATGAGCGATAGGAGGGGTTTCGTCTCTCCCGGTATTGGGGGTTGATGTTGCGCTGTGCTCGATTGGCCGTAACAGGGAATTCCCTGGCCAGGGCTGATCAGAGATTTGCTGGTAAGTGTTACCAGTAGTTTCTCGACCCGTTACGAGCCTCACATCGGCACGACTTATCGGGTTATTGGGGTCTGACGTTTACCACCCCTAGACTTGATATGCGACGTATCAGACGAAGAGACCGGACTGTATGGTAAGTGTTACTGGTCGGATTCGCAGGAGTGTGAGCGGGCTAGCTCGTCGACCTTCTGATCGCTCAATACCCAGGTGGCCGTTACGTTTAGCAGACCGCTTGCGGCTTGTGGGTGCTTGATATGATCATCATCTGCTACCGGCGTATTGACGAGTCTTTAGAGTCCTACACAGAGGTTTCCTGGCTCAAGCGAAACGAAATAGGAGCGCATATGAGATATGTGCGGGACCGAGAATAATGCGTGTATGTGATACCGCATTTCATTCTCGCGATATATGTTTCGATTGGTCATATTCGATATGACCTAGTTATCGAATCATTGATTCGATAAATCGATACATTGGATTCTAGTCGGTTATGTGCGACATGACCGGATCATTGAATCAAATGTTGATTTAATGATTTAATGCATAATTATATATTTGATATATTGCATTGCATTAACTAGTATTGGTTCACTTTAAACGGATTTTTCTCACTTGATGCACATTGTATATGTGATATGCTTTAGTGCACTACTTTGTATCATGTTTGATGATACTTGATCATATAGTTAAGTTTATAGAATTAATCCATGGTTAATTTGATAATTAGGGTTTTGCATATTCATTTATTTATTTATTTGTTTATTTATTTATTTGAAATGGATTAAGATAAGAATGGTGGCTTTATTTGTTTTATATTGAAGCTTCATGAAGCTTTGACTTTGCTAACCATCCTTATCTTCATGCTTAACCCTAACCCATCCAAGTGACCATGGTTAATTCTCTACACTTAACCCTAGTTCAAGTTATGATAAGTATTTGATTTAAATTTATTTTTATCACAAGACTTATCATATTCTTTTCTTGAGCTCCATTTTCTTCTTCTTCTTCAAGCTTGCTACTCTAATGGCAACTTGAGATTTAGTGAGAGAAATCCAAATCTAAAGTGAACCCACCTCCTATTTCTTCATCCTCTACCTCTTGCCAAGTTGTTTTGGGTGTTTACTTCACAAGTTTCACAAGTTTGTGAAGTCGGAGCTTGAGTTTGTGCAACCTCGACGTAGATCGTCTTTGACACGAAGCCGACGACCTATTCCGCACGTTTCTCCGATGAAGCCGTCACGAGAGTTCAAGCTTCAAGATGGACAGCGAGAGGACGCCCTTGCGGAGCCGTGGAGGTGGATATCCGGATCTACAAAGGTTGTAATTTCCGTATCCCAGTAGTTAAGTGTTAACTAAGTTTTCATTTCGCCTAAACATCTAGTTTAAGATCCGTAGTCTAGGGTTTCTCGGCACCAAAAATTTTAAATTGGCATGTTCGATGCCTTGTGAGACCACTATTGGGTGCCTAGGAATCTTTCACTGGTATCAGAGCCTAGCTAGAGCCTTAGGCGAAGTCTAGACGGAGTTTGAAGTCCGAACGAACCCGAAACCCCGATGCCCAAGAGCTCTCTGGACATTTCATGAAATCTGGGAATTTTTGATATTAAAAATGCTTAAAAAATTCACCAAAGAATTCTAAGAATTACTGTGTAAAACGTTTCCCATGAACAGTTCCTTGAGCCGCGGAAACGCGGCAGAAGCATGGCTTCTGCCGCTGTTCCGCGGTCATATAGTGACGTCAGCCCCACTTCTTTGCACAGTAATACCTGATAAATTCTGGTGAGTTCTCTGGGTATTTTTAAATTGATTTAAGGGTTGAGTGCTCGGGGGTTATATTGGGAATCGACGATTCGATCGGAATATCAAACTTTGTCTAAGTGTTTTTCCAGATAACTGTAGAATATGTTAAAGAGTTCGACCGGATATAAATACCCAAGTTTTCCCCTGCCGGAATAATTCCAAGTGTTGGATTTTTCTGTGGTTAAAAGACGTTCTGAGTAGTGCAAGTAACGCGATGGTCCCTCTAGAAGACAACAAACCTTAACTCGATTATGTGACCGTCTTGAACTGCCCTTTAAACCTTCGGGTTTGGGGCAGTACGGCGTGCCACATGTGAGGCGTTGGCTTGACCCTTCTACGGCTGGACCGTTGGTACTGAGGCATGAAGTGAATGTTTTTGAACCTATTTCATGTGTTGATCGGTGTCGGGAAAAATTGGGTGTTCGAATGTTCGATCGGAAAGTTTAATATATTCTATTTATCCGGAATTGGATACAATAATTGGAATTCACAAACAGTTATGAGATAACTGGATGATTGTTATAAATCTAGCAGTTTAGTCCCGTACGATATTGAAAAGAGTTTTCGATAATGAGACTAAAATGCGGGGTTTGTAACTGTTAGGCATGTGATGTCTAAAGAGGTTGCGGATTCCAACTGTTGTAGTTTTACACTTTCTTTTCTGTGACCGTAAGTGTAGTATGTTCATATCGCCGGTTTCGTTGCTATACGTCAACGACAATTGGGGTATGCATACTTACTTACGTTGATGACATGTGATGTTATGTGTTGCTGGATATGTTATATTGGATCGTCGTGTTTGAATAGCCGGGGGTTTTTATGTGAGATGAGTGTTTTTCATTTTCATTCATGTAAAAACTTGTATGTAATATTCTTTTATTTGGGGCACTTCCAGGTAGCGGAAGCTGTCACCCTTTGTATATTATTTACTTTTCCGCATTAGGATAGACCCAAGGAGGGGAGCACAAGTAACCGGGTTCTGGGGTCCAGTGGGAGACCAACTCGAGGAGTCGAGTCCGGGTCTCCTAACCCTAGAATTGGCAGGGTTGCTTGCCGCTTTCGTAGGGGTCTAGGGGTGTGGGATTGGCTATTCATCACGACCGTGGAATCCGTGTTTTATACTGGCTCGTATTGAAAACACGGACGTCCTAGTATATCCTATATTTCATATGTTTCTTCTGCTGCGATATCTGTGATGTGATTATGTGATGTTCTGTGATGGATATAGTATATATGATATATTATATAGATGTTACTTATGTTTTACACCCGCACTAGCCCTGCCCTGCTCTGTCGTTAGTTACCTAACCTAACGGTGCACGAGGGGACATCGAGGCGAATGCGGATGGCATAAGTGTACGTCATATCTATCTGTGATGTTTAGGTATTTAAATGATGGGACTTCATTAATGTGATTAATGAAAGATAAAAAACCTAAGATGTTGTAGAATCGAATTTTAAAATAAAACAGGTAGCTACAGTTCTTGCTTTGCACAGCGGTATATATGATATACCCCGCACCTTATTCGATGAGGAAAGGACCGAGATCCCTTCACCGGGAGTGACTCCTTTAGCAATAACTGGCAGATGCTACACACTCGGTTTGCTTTTGACTGCTTTTGTGTTTTTGCTTTGCACAGCGATATATATGATATATCCCGCACCTCATTCGACGAGGAAAGGACCGAGATCCCTTCACCGGGAGTGACTCCTTTAGCAAAACTAGAAAAGCCTCAAAATCACTCCATTTTTAAAACTTCATTTGATTCTACAACGATATCAAGTTCATTACGCAATAGGTTTTCAGAAAAACCTGCGTAGCCCTCCGTCATTTCAGATAGGTTACATATAGTATTCGTGCTACATTTGTTGGCTTTCGTCAAGGTGTAGTGTGCGGTAGCTATGTGCTGTTTATCTGCTGCATATGATGCGACTGGATTATGGTAGTCGTATGGCTTTGTTGGCATTCGTCAAGGGTCGTGCGGGTAGGTTTAATTCAGTCAAGAAATGTACGGGTTGAACTTGACTAGCGGGCTGTGGTTTGTTGGCTTTCGTCAAGGTCATAGCACGCTAGGGGCAAAAGCATTATCGGGAATTTCAAGTGTTGAAATTTGCAATGAGATTGCATACCTTCTATGAGATAGTTGGATCCCGATACCCACTGCGAGTAAGAGTTACTCCTGGGAGAGTTTTACACAGTGCAATTAGCCGATCAAGTAGGTGTCTAGAAAGGTGTTAACGAGGTTACGCCTCTGGGAAAACGAGGTTTACATTAATTAGGTTCGTGCGAAAGCACGGGGGACCTCCCTCAAAGTACCGACACTGGCCTGGCAGAAAGATTGGCGAACTTGTAATGTGTAATTAATCCCGGCTAGTCTTTCCTTTTAGGGTTTGGAGGAAGATTTGATAAAAAGCAGTGGGAGCCATCCTGATTAGATAAGATAATAACCAATCTGATCTTGCACGAGCATACGCTAAAGTGTTTTCTTCTCTCTCTCTCCAGGTAGCGACCAGTTCATGCCTTAATCAAGATAATAATATGGATGTATTGACCGAACCCGCATGTTATACTGTGCTGGGGAACGTTGGTTCCGTTCTTTCCTGTAAGAGTTATAGGAATGAATAGGAAATAGGGGAATACCAGGATTCCCATGCCACCCGAATGAAGAAAGTACATGTTGATGCATTTTCTTCGGGTGTGTTCGTTACAGAGAACTGTTTCTCCATTTGCTCTACGTCCTGGGTATTAGATACCGGGTCAGGATCCCATATATGTAATCAGTTACATGGGCTTAGGAAAGGTAGAGAACTTGGAGAAGGTGATAAAGAAATTAGAGTTGGAAATGGTGCAATTGTTGCAGCTAAGACTGTCGGAGAATATCACCTTGTATTACCAACTGGTAATACATTGGTTCTGAACGAATGCTATTACATGCCGAACCTGATATGCAACATTATATCGGTTTCTTTATTAAGCAAAGAAGGATATAATTTTGTATTACAGGACAATGTTATGAACATTTTCCGTAACCAAAAGTTGGTTGGATCAGGCACGTTATGCAATGGCATTTATGTTCTAAATCAATCAACAGTTCTGAGCATAACAAACACACACAAGAGGAAGAGTTCTGAACTGAACGAATCCTTCTTGTGGCATTGTAGACTGGGTCACATCAATGTGACACGACTAGCTAAGTTGCATAAAGATGGATATTTAAATCCGTTTGAATTTTCATCTTATGACACTTGCCAGTCATGTCTCAAAGGAAAGATGACCAAAACTCCGTTTACGGGACACGGAGAAAGAGTTACCGAACTCTTGGGACTGATACATAGTGATGTATGTGGTCCCATGTCTACACATGCCAGGGATGGTTCTTCGTACTTCATTACATTCTCTGACGATCTCTCAAGATACGGACATGTGTACTTAATAAGACACAAGTCTGAAGCTTTTGAGAAATTTAGAGAATATAAACAAGAAGTCGAAAACCAAACTGGAAAGAGTATTAAAATCCTTCGATCTGATCGAGGAGGTGAATACTTGAGCAATGAATTCCTGGACTTCCTAAAAGAGAATGGGATTATCTCTCAGCTGACTCCTCCATATACACCACAGCACAACGGTGTATCAGAACGGAGGAACCGCACCTTATTAGATATGGTGCGCTCTATGATGAGCACAGCTGAGTTACCTATTTCCTTCTGGGGGTATGCGCTTGAGACAGCCATACATCTATTGAATATGGTCCCCACCAAATCTGTGCCTACCACTCCATATGAGATATGGAAGGGAAGAGACCAAGTCTTAACTATGTTAAGATATGGGGTTGTCCAGCCTATGTCAAACGACAAAATCCGGACAAACTCGAGGCACGGTCTGTTCTATGCAAATTTGTAGGATATCCCAAGAATTCTCAAGGGTATATCTTCTACCACCCTGAGGAACAAAGAGTGTTTGTTTCTCGGCATGCCACCTTTTTAGAAAAGGAATTTCTTGAAAAAGAGATTAGTGGTCATGAGGTAGAACTGGAAGAGGTTCCAGCTGCAGAAGCTACAACAGAAGATCTGGTGGAACCAGAGGATTCCGTAGTTCCCGACGAACCCCAGCCTCTCCGCCGATCTAGTAGGGTTTCTCTTCCACCTGAGAGATACTATGGTTTTCTCATTGATGGTGGTAGTGAGGATTGCATCATGGAGGATGATGACCCAACTAGCTTCGAGCAGGCCATCACGAGTGGGGACTCAGTGAAATGGCTGGATGCTATGCGGTCCGAGATGGATTCCATGTACACCAACAAAGTATGGACTTTGGAAGTTGCTCCTGAAGGGGTAAAACCCATTGGGAGCAAGTGGATCTTCAAGAAAAAACTTGGTGTAGATGGGAAAGTGGAGACTTTCAAAGCTAGACTTGTAGCAAAGGGTTTTCGTCAAAGACCAGGTGTGGACTATGACGAGACCTTTTCTCCAGTGGCTATGCTTAAATCCATCCGGATCATGCTTGCCATTGCTGCCTTTCATGACTACGAAATCTGGCAAATGGATGTTAAGACCGCCTTTCTAAATGGTGATTTAGAAGAGTGCGTGTACATGACTCAGCCAGAGGGCTTCGTAGACAGTGGGAGCAGCGGGAAGGTGTGCAAGTTGCTTAAATCCATTTATGGATTAAAGCAAGCATCGCGGAGTTGGAACATCTGCTTTGACGTCATTATCAAAGAGTTTGATTTCGTCAAAAATCCAGATGAACCTTGTATCTACAAGAAGGTGGCAGAGAGTAAGGTTGTCTTCCTCGTATTGTACGTGGACGACATACTCTTGATAGGAAATGATATTCCTATGCTGCAATCGGTCAAGCTCTTCTTATCACAAAGATTCTCAATGAAAGATCTTGGTGATGCCTCCTGCATATTGGGGATCAGGATCTATAGAGATAGATCCAAACGGATTTTGGGATTGTCCCAATCCAGGTACATTGACACCATACTAAAGAGGTTTAGTATGGAAGAGTCCAAGCGTGGGAACTTGCCCACGATCTCTGGAGTCACTCTCTCCAAAGAGATGTCTCCCAAGACTGATTTGGAGAGAGCTCGCATGCAAGGGATACCCTATGCTTCGGCAGTAGGCTCTATCATGTATGCGATGCTATGTACCAGACCCGATGTAGCATACTCACTAAGTATAGTGAGTAGGTATCAAGCTGATCCTGGAGAGAGTCACTGGACAGCTGTGAAGAGCATTCTCAAGTACTTGCGAAGGACTAGAGATATGTTCTTGGTGTATGGTAACGGAGAACTACAAGTGGAGTCCTTTACCGATTCCATCTTCCAGAGTGATAAGGACGACTCAAAGTCGCAGTCGGGCTTTGTCTTTACCCTTTACGGAGGGGCGGTTAGCTGGAGGAGTTCCAAGCAGGAAACCGTGGCAGACTCGACGATGGAGGCTGAATACATCGCTGCCAACGATGCTGCCAAAGAGGCTGTCTGGATCAAGAAGTTCATTTCTGAACTTGGAGTGGTTCCATCCATTGAGCGTCCAATACCTTTGTATTGCGATAACAATGGAGCGGTGGCTTTGGCCAAGGAACCCAGGTCCCATCAGCGGTCCAGGCATATTCTGAGGCGGTATCATCTGATCCGGGAGATAGTTGATCGCCGGGAGATCGAGGTCAGGAGAGTTGACACGAAGAACAACACGGCGGATCCACTCACGAAGGCCATTCCCCAGATACAGTTTGAGAGACTCTTCGGGATGCTCGGTATGAGATACTACAGCAGCTGGCCCTAGTGCAAGTGGGAGATTGTTAGTTGTATGTATGCCCTAGAGGCCAGTATTGTACAGATTATGTATATTATATTGGATGCTTGGACATATATAGAGATGACTTTCTTGCTCGACATGATAGTATGCTATCTGGTTGCTATTTATCTTAACATGTACACTAGTCTCTTTATACTGTCTTATAGTTACATGTTGGTAAAGCCCTTAGGATTTGTACTTGACTACCTGGACTATGATGCAGATCATACTAGTGGGGACATGGTAGTCCATAAGTACATCCTTCAAGGTCCCTAGTCGTGGGTGTATCGAGACGGGGCATCGATATACCAGAGTAGACTAGCGTACACGCTTCTCGACCCATGTGATGGGCGATGGATGATCCCATATCCATTGGTGTTTGACATCAGAGATGGTGTACGGGTGCTCAGTGGAGACTGGGTACACTGGACGGACTCGCCGAGAACTCCCAGATGGTATTATACCTCACGTCAGATGGCAGTTCTCAGGTGACAGTTGTACAGGTTAGTCTGTAGACCCGAGATCGTCATAGAGTCTTATGTGATTCCCACTGTGCTTTGATCTCCACCTTACCACGTCCATGAGGGCGTGCAAAACGGTGGTCTTTGGGCACAGTCCCGAGTCACATGGAGGCAATGAGCGATAGGAGGGGTTTCGTCTCTCCCGGTATTGGGGGTTGATGTTGCGCTGTGCTCGATTGGCCGTAACAGGGAAGTCCCTGGCAAGGGCTGATCAGAGATTTGCTGGTAAGTGTTACCAGTAGTTTCTCGACCCGTTACGAGCCTCACATCGGCACGACTTATCGGGTTATTGGGGTCTGACGTTTACCACCCCTAGACTTGATATGCGACGTATCAGACGAAGAGACCGGACTGTATGGTAAGTGTTACTGGTCGGATTCGCAGGAGTGTGAGCGGGCTAGCTCGTCGATCTTCTGATCGCTCAATACCCGGGTGGCCGTTACGTTTAGCAGACCGCTTGCGGCTTGTGGGTGCTTGATATGATCATCATCTGCTACCGGCGTATTGACGAGTCTTTAGAGTCCTACACAGAGGTTTCCTGGCTCAAGCGAAACGAAATAGGAGCGCATATAAGATATGTGCGGGACCGAGAATAATGCGTGTATGTGATACCGCATTTCATTCTCGCGATATATGTTTCGATTGGTCATATTCGATATGACCTAGTTATCGAATCATTGATTCGATAAATCGATACATTGGATTCTAGTCGGTTATGTGCGACATGACCGGATCATTGAATCAAATGTTGATTTAATGATTTAATGCATAATTATATATTTGATATATTGCATTGCATTAACTAGTATTGGTTCACTTTAAACGGATTTTTCTCACTTGATGCACATTGTATATGTGATATGCTTTAGTGCACTACTTTGTATCATGTTTGATGATACTTGATCATATAGTTAAGTTTATAGAATTAATCCATGGTTAATTTGATAATTAGGGTTTTGCATATTCATTTATTTATTTATTTGTTTATTTATTTATTTGAAATGGATTAAGATAAGAATGGTGGCTTTATTTGTTTTATATTGAAGCTTCATGAAGCTTTGACTTTGCTAACCATCCTTATCTTCATGCTTAACCCTAACCCATCCAAGTGACCATGGTTAATTCTCTACACTTAACCCTAGTTCAAGTTATGATAAGTATTTGATTTAAATTTATTTTTATCACAAGACTTATCATATTCTTTTCTTGAGCTCCATCTTCTTCTTCTTCTTCAAGCTTGCTACTCTAATGGCAACTTGAGATTTAGTGAGAGAAATCCAAATCTAAAGTGAACCCACCTCCTATTTCTTCATCCTCTACCTCTTGCCAAGTTGTTTTGGGTGTTTACTTCACAAGTTTCACAAGTTTGTGAAGTCGGAGCTTGAGTTTGTGCAACCTCGACGTAGATCGTCTTTGACACGAAGCCGACGACCTATTCCGCACGTTTCTCCGATAAAGCCGTCACGAGAGTTCAAGCTTCAAGATGGACAGCGAGAGGACGCCCTTGCGGAGCCGTGGAGGTGGATATCCAGATCTACAAAGGTTGTAATTTCCGTATCCCAGTAGTTAAGTGTTAACTAAGTTTTCATTTCGCCTAAACATCTAGTTTAAGATCCGTAGTCTAGGGTTTCTCGGCACCAAAAATTTTAAATTGGCATGTTCGATGCCTTGTGAGACCACTATAGGGTGCCTAGGAACCTTTCAGAACCGTCTATAAAAACCGGCATGGCCAAGGAAAGCTCGGATATCTTTGACGCATTTAGGAGGAGGAAGATTAGAAATGACTTCAATTTTGGTTCTATCAACCTCTATGCCATTTTGCGAGATGACATGTCCTAAGACAATGCCTTCTTGTACCATAAAGTGGCATTTCTCCTAATTCAAAGTTAGGTTCTTCTCCCTACAGCGGGTAAGAACTGCGTCAAGATGTCGTAAACACTCGTCGAAGGAGTCACCAAAAATGGAGAAATCATCCATAAAGATTTCCAAAAACTTCTCCACCATGTCAGAAAAGATCCCCATCATACACCGCTGAAATGTAGCGGGTGCATTGCATAACCCAAAGGGCATGCGACGATAAGCAAAAGTGCCAAAGGAACAAGTAAATGTAGTCTTGTCTTGATCCTCTTTGGTTATGGGGACTTGGTTATAACCGGAATAGCCATCTAAAAAGCAGTATAACTCGTGTCCTACCAATCGTTCTAGCATTTGGTCAATGAAAGGCAAAGGAAAGTGGTCCTTCCTTGTCGCGGCATTGAGTTTTTGGTAGTCGATGCAAACTCGCCACCCAGTTTGGGTGCGAGTAGGAATTAACTTATTTGCCTCATTGGTAATGACCGTGATGCCCGATTTCTTTGGCACGACATGAATGGGGCTAACCCATTGGCTATCCGAGATAGGGTAAATGATACCGCTATCAAGACACTTAACAATCTCCTTCTTGACCGCCTCTTTCATAATGGGGTTGAGGCGTCTTTGTGGATCCCTTACCGGCTTGGCATCATCCATCAAGTGTATATGATGTTCGACAATGAGGGGTCTAATCCCCTTGATGTCCGCCATAAACCAGCCGAAAGCTTGCCGATTATTATGTAAGACCATTAAAAGAGCCTTCTCTTGCTCGAGAGCTAGAGAGGCAGATATGATAACGGGTAAGGTCTCATTCTCACCTAGATAAGCATATTTTAGGTGCGACGGCAAAAGCTTTAGTTCGAGTTTAGGTGGTGAAACAATAGATGGTAACAATGGAGTAACTGTTTCAAACTCGAAGGATTCCATCAAAGGTTCAAATCGAGTGTACGCTACCGAGTCGGATGGTTCAACTAACTCATCCGAAAATGCAAAAGACTCAAACTCGGGTGGAGAGTCTTCAAAATCATCTATAAAGGTGAAACACTCATAATCTTTATCCGTCGTGAAAGCTGTGTCGGATTCTAGGAGGAACGCACTAGTGGCGTCAACATTGCTGTGATCAAACATAAAATGTTCGAACTCACAGTCCTCCTCCGCGATCTCATAGATCGAGCAAACATCAAGTACGCTAGAATTAGGCTCGCAAGGCTGACTTCCTAACTTGAAAATGTTGAGTTCAACTGTCATATTGCCAAAAGATAGATTCATTGAACCGTTATGACAGTTGATTACCGCGTTAGAAGTCGCGAGGAATGGTCGACCAAGTATCACCGGAATTTGATTCCGGGGGTTAGCGACAGGTTGTGTATCCATAACAATAAAGTCAACGGGGAAAATGAAATCCCCTACTCTAATTAACACATCCTCCAACTCTCCTCTAGGATGGGTGATTGATCGGTCGGCCATTTGGAGAGTACAATGAGTGGGCTTAAGCTCTCCAACGCCTAATTGTTCGTACACCGAATAAGGTAGCAAATTGACACTAGCACCAAGATCTAATAGTGCTCTATTGATGTTCTTGTCCCCAATTGTTAACGAAATAGTAGGACAACCGGGGTCGTTGTGCTTTGGGGGTAAAGAATTGACAAGAGCATCACTAACAGCACTAGCCACGAAAACTTTCTTTGGTACTTGTGACTTCCTCTTTTTGGTGCATAAGTCCTTTAAGATTTTTGCATATGAAGGAACTTGTTGGATTGCATCTAAAAGAGGGATATTTATGCTAACCTGTTTGAACAACTCTACAATCTTCTCCATCTGTGGAGTTGGTTTATTAGATCTCAACCGATTTGGAAAAGGAACATTTTGAAAGGTTGTTGAGTCCAATTTTTGCGGTTCAGATTGTTGAGTTGGAACGGAACCACGTGTAGATGTGTTCGTGTTGTGAGAAGTGGGTCCGTTCGAGCTAGAAGAAGTAGAGCCGTGTGGAGGGTGGAGAATAGGCTCTAACGACGAAGAAGAAGAAGAAGAAGAAGAAGAAGAAGAAGGTGAAGAATATGAAGAAGGACCACCAGCAGGGTGTTAGTTATATGTATGCCCTGGAGGCCATTACTGTACATTGGATGTATATTGTAGTGGATGCTGGGACATATATAGGGAGGACTTTCTTGCTCGACATGATAGTATGCTATCTGGTTACTCTTTACCTTAATGCGTATACTGATTGTCTCTCTGTTACATGTTGGTAAAGCCCTTAGGATGTGTACTTGACTACCTGGACTATGATGCGGATCATACTAGTGGGGACATGGTAGTCCATAAGTACATCCTTCAAAGTCCCTAGTCGTGGGTATATCGAGACGGGGCATCGATATACCAGAGTAGACTAGCGTATACCTTCTCGACCCATACAGATGGGCGATGGATGATCCCATATCCATTGGTGTTTGACATCAGAGATGATATACGGGTGCTCAGTAGAGACTAGGAACACTGGACGGACTCGCCGAGAACTCCCAGATGGTATTATACCTTATGTCAGATGGCAGTTCTCTGGTGACACTGGTACAGAGTAGTCTGTTGACCCGAGATCGTCATAGAGTCTTGTGTGGTTCCCACAGTGCTTTGATTTCCACCTTACCACGTCCAAGAGGGCGTGCAAAACGGTGGTTTTTGGGTACAGTCCCGAATCACATGGAGGCAATGAGCGATAGGAGGGGATTCGTCTCTCCCGGTATAGGGAGTTGATGTTGCGCTGTGTTCGATTGGATATAACAGGAAATCCCTGGCCAGGGTTGCTGAGATTTACTGGTAAGTGTTACCAGCAGTTTCTTGAATTGTTATAGACCTCATATCGACACGACTTATCGAGCTATTGGGGTCTGACGTTTACCACCCCTAGGCGAGATATGCGACATATCAGACGATCAGACCGGACTGTACGGTAAGTGTTACTGGTTGGATTCACAGGAGTGTGAGCGGGCTTGCTCGTCGATCTTCTGATCGTTCAATACCCGGGTGGCCGTTACGTTTAGCAGACCGCTTGCGGCTTGTGGGTGTTTGATATGATCATCACCTGCTGCCGGCGTATTGACGAGTCTTTAGAGTCCTACACAGAGGTTTCCTGGCTCAAGCGAAACGAAATAGGAGCGCATATGAGATATGTGCGGGACCGAGAATAATGCGTGTATGTGATACCTTATTTCATTCTCGCGATGAATGTGTCGAATGGTTGTATGCGATATAACCTAGTTATCGAATCAAGGATTGATTCGATAAATCGATACATTGGATATTAGTCGGTCATATGAGATATGACCGGATCGTTAAATCAAGTGTTGATTTAATAATTTAATGCATAATTATATATTTGATATATTACTTTGCATTAACTAGTATTGGTTCACTTTAAATGGATTTTCTCACTTGGATGTACAAGTTGTATATGTGATATACTTTTTGTGCAAATGATTGTATCATGTTTGATGATGCATGTTTACTTGAGTTTGTGTAAAGATTGAACCATGGTTATTTAAATGGTTAGGGTTTTGGTTTTCTTATTTATTTATTTATTTATTTATTCTTTATGGAAAATAATAAGCATAAAGAAAAATGGTGGCTTTCTTTGGATGGATGTTGAAGCTTCATGAAGCTTTGACTAAGTCACCATTTTTGTCTTCATGCTTAACCCTAACCATTCACTTAACCCTAGTTCATTCTCTACACTTGACCATGGTTGGATTATGATAAGTATTCAATTTTTTTTCTATTTGAAAATAACTTATCATAATATTTCTATCTTCTTCTTCTTCTTCTTCACATGAAGAAAGCTTGCCTCATCAATGGCAAGTGAAGAAATCAAGTGAGAAATCCAATTCTAAAGTGAACCCACTTCCTATTTCTTCATCCTCTACATTTTGCCAAGTAGTATAGGGTGTTCTCTTCACAAGTTTCATGACTTGGTGAAGTGGGAGCTTGATCTTGTGATGCCTCGACGTAGATCATCTTCGGCATCGTTGTCGATGACCTAGCCCGCCCATTTCTCCGATGAAGCCGACGCTAGAGCTGTTGGAGATAGTGCCCTCATAGTCAATTATTGGATCACAGGTACGTGATTGCAATGATTGCGGAGGACCTATACCGGTAGGACAGTCTTACTCGAGATGATAGTATGCTATCTGGTTTGCCTTTATCAGTCGTGTACATGTTCAGGTGACTGATTACTTGTTACACTTTGATAGAGCCCTTAGGATCTTGCTTTACCACCAACAGTATGATGGCGATCATATACGTGAGAGTTGGGAGGTTTATATGCATATCCTTAATTGTGGTCCCTAGTCGTGGGAGTTTCGAGACAGGGCATCGATACTCCGGAGTAGACTAGTGTATACAGTCGAGACCCCGACGAGGGGCGGTGGCCGGTCTCACAAGCCACTGGTGTCAGTTGGATCACCTAAGATGTATACAGGTGCTCATTGGGTTATGAGTACACCGGACAGGACTCGCCGGGAATCTGCTAGTTGGTATTATACATATCGTCAGATAGCAGTTCCCAGGTGACATGTGTACAGGTTAGTTCATCGACCTGAGGTCGTCATTTGTCTCGTGTGAGTTCCCACTGTGCTTTGATTTCTACCCTAACACGGCTCAAAGGATTCGTGCAAACAGGTAGTTTTTGGGTACAGTCCCAAGCCATATGGAGGCACGTGAGCGGATCGGCAGGGGATTCGTCTCTCCCGGTATTGGGTGCGAGGTCGTGCTGTGTCTAGGAGAGCCATTACACCAAGTCCATGGCCATGGCAGGTGATTTACTGGTAGGTACTCCAGTAGTATCTCAGGGTGTTATTGGGCTACACTCCGACACGACTTATACTGCTATTGGGGGTCTGACGTTACTAGCCCCCTAGGCAGATATGCGATACTCATAGACGAACGGACCGGACTGTATATACATTGTCACTGTTAGGCCCAGTAGGGTTTCTGGATGAGTTCGCTCATCAGCCTCCCTTGAGGTCAGTCCATGGGCAGCCGTTATGCATAGCTAGTGCCGCTGACGGTTTGTGGTTAAACCCACTGCCAGGGTACTGACGAGTCATTAGAGTCCCCCACAGACAGTTTCCCAAGTTCGGGCGAAACGTTGTAGAGGCCGTATGGTTTTATGGCAGGGTTCGGAAAATGCATGTACGTTTACGCACGTGTTATTTTTCGGGCAGATGATACTGGTCGGCTTTGGTTTAAGCCGGATCCGAGTATTATATTGAGTAGGTATAATATCTTTGTCTCAGTTGCATTTGTATTCGGTCGTAATACAAATGCGGGTATATTTATACAGTTACGGGGTTATCCTGAAAGTCGTTTCAGGATCACTTTTGGAAGTTGCCAGTTTCCAGTTTTCTATCAGCCGTCTTTTAACATTCGGTTAAAGACGGATTTATCTTTTCTTGGATGAGGTGAGTCATACTTCTAGAAGGTTCTAGAAGGTGATGACTAGGTTAAATGGTGTTGTGTTTTCATTGGTTGCATTAATGAATGGATGACTAGGTTTAGTGAGTCATTCATTTCATTAATGAGTTTTGTTTTGCTTAAGGATATTTGTTGTTGATATTTATCCTTATGCTCACCCCCTTTGCTCCTACACTCACCCACCTCTTCCCTATATATGGCCGGCCCCTTCCCTCTCCTCTCACACTCTCTCTCACTTGAAAAAGATGGTTGAAAAAGATTATGATAGTATTTGGGGTGCATGGAATTTCACAGCTCATTTCATTCCATCACCCGATTCCCACGGCAACTTCATTAACCGTTCGTCCATGGTTTTGGACGAAGCGAGACAAAGTATTCCACTCATTCTCTACATCATTCTTGGTCGTCTCTTTTAGCAAACTTGACGACCGAGTTGCCTCGAGTCAGAGGCGGGAGCCCGTTTAAAGAATCGTTGACGTGGTGCCACTTGGACGAGCAGATCGGAGATCGACGAGATCGGAGCAGCCGCAACGGAGCGTGGGATGATGGTTAAAGAACGAAGGACTCGGATCATTCGGTATAACCTTTCTACACTCTTTAAAGTTTGTTATTTTAGCAATAATGGCAGATCCGGGTTAAAGTATACGATAGCGCCAGTTAAAAAGTTTTTGTTCCGCATTTGGCGTCTGTAGACGGCCAGGGCGCTACCGTAGACTTACATTGGTATCAGAGCCTAACCATTTTGCTATACTAGCTTGTGCTAATGCGTTTAAAACATCGATCGAACCGGAAATCAAAAACCGCATTTTTCAATTTGACAGTTTCTGTTGATTTTAAATGGTGTCCTAAAAATATTCCACATATCACAGAAATCTGTGCAGGGTTTTATAAGAACGCCGTACAAATTTGGACACGTGAATCGACAAGACTGCCGCAGAAACGCGGCCTGTAAGGTTCCTAGGCACCCTAATGAGGTCACACAAGGCATCGAACATGCCAAATTAAAATTTTTAGTGCCGAGAAACCCTAGACTACGGATCTTAGACTACATGTCTAGGCGAAATAGAAAGCTAGTTAACACTTAACTATAGTTTAAACGGAAATACAACCTTTGTAGATCCGGATGTCCACCTCCACGGCTCCGCAACGACGTCTCCTCGCTGTCCTAGTCGAGCTCCGGGCTCAAACGTCGGCTTCGTCGGAGAAACGGGTGAGCTAGATCGCCGGCTTCGTGTCAAAGACGATCTACGTCGAGGCATCGCAAGTTCAAGCTCTGACTTCACAAAGTGATGAAATTTGTGAAGAAAACACACTCTACAACTTGGCTAGAGGTAGAGGGTGAAGAAATAGGAGATGGGTTCACTTTAGATTTGGATTTTGCTCACTAGATCACAACTTGCCATTAAAGTAGCAAGCTTTCTCACTTTGAGAAGAAGAAGAAGATGATAGAAAAACTTATGATAAGTTATTTCTAAAATGAATAATAATGGGATTCTTATCATCTTCTAACCATGGTCAAGTGTAGAGAATTGACCATGGTTAGTGGGAGTGGTTAGGTTTAAGCAAGGAGACAAAATGGCATCATTACAAAAAGCTTCATGAAGCTTCACCACACTTCATGATAAAATGAAACCCTTTTGTTTCCATAAATCTATTTAATAAATAATAAAAGGATTTAATAATAAGAGAATAAATCTTAAACCCTAACCACTCTCATAACCATGGTTGCATTCTTTACACAAAGCCAAAACAACATGCATCATCAAACATGATACATGTAATTGCACAGAAGTATATCACATATACAATGTGCACATCAAGTGAGAAAAATCCGTTTAAAGTGAACCAATACTAGTTAATGCAAAGTAATATATCAAATATATAATTATACATTAAATCATTAAATCAACACTTGATTCAATGATCCGGTCATGTCGCACATAACCGACTAGTATTCAATGTATCGACTTATCGAATCGATCTTCGATTCGATAACAAGGTTATATCACATACAACCAATCGAAACATTAATCACGAGAATCAAATACGGTATCACATACACGCATTATTCTCGGTCCCGCACATATCTCATATGCACTCCTATTTCGTTTCGCTTGAACCAGGAAACCTCTGTGTAGGACTCTAAAGACTCGTCAATACGCCGGTAGCAGATGATGATCATATCAAGCACCCACAAGCCGCAAGCGGTCTGCTAAACGTAACGGCCACCCGGGTATTGAGCGATCAGAAGATCGACGAGCTAGCCCGCTCACACTCCTGCGAATCCGACCAGTAACACTTACCATACAGTCAAGTCTCTTCGTCTGATACGTCGCATATCAAGTCTAGGGGTGGTATACGTCAGACCCCAATAACCCGATAAGTCGTGCCGATGTGAGGCTCGTAACGGGTCGAGAAACTACTGGTAACACTTACCAGTAAATCTCTGATCAGCCCTGGCCAGGGACTTCCCTGCTACGGCCAATCGAGCACAGCACAACATCAACTCCCAATACCGGGAGAGACGAAACCCCTCCTATCGCTCATTGCCTCCATATGACTTGGGACTGTACCCAAAGACCACCGTTTTGCACGCCCTCATGGACGTGGTAAGGTGGAGATCAAAGCACAGTGGGAATCACACAAGACTCTATGACGATCTCGGGTCTACAGACTAACCTGTACAAGTGTCACCTGAGAACTGCCATCTGACGTGAGGTATAATACCATCTGGGAGTTCTCGGCGAGTCCGTCCAGTGTACCCAGTCTCCACTGAGCACCCGTATACCATCTCTGATGTCAAACATCAATGGATATGGGATCATCCATCGCCCATCACATGGGTCGAGAAGCGTATACGCTAGTCTACTCTGGTATATCGATGCCCCGTCTCGATACACCCACGACTAGGGACCTTGAAGGATGTACTTATGGACTACCATGTCCCCACTAGTATGATCTGCATCATAGTCCAGGTAGTCAAGTACAAATCCTAAGGGCTTTACCAACATGTAACTATAAGACAGTATAAAGAGACTAGTGTACATGTTAAGATAAATGGCAACCAGATAGCATACTATCATGTCGAGCAAGAAAGTCATCTCTATATATGTCCAAGCATCCAATATAATATACATAATCTGTACAATACTGGCCTCTAGGGCATACATACAACTAACAATCTCCCACTTGCACTAGGGCCAGCTGCTGTAGTATCTCATACCGAGCATCCCGAAGAGTCTCTCAAACTGTATCTGGGGAATGGCCTTCGTGAGTGGATCCGCCGTGTTGTTCTTCGTGTCAACTCTCCTGACCTCGATCTCCCGGCGATCAACTATCTCCCGGATCAGGTGATACCGCCTCAGAATATGCCTGGACCGCTGATGGGACCTGGGTTCCTTGGCCAAAGCCACTGCTCCATTGTTATCGCAATACAAAGGTATTGGATGCTCAATGGATGGAACCACACCAAGTTCAGTAATGAACTTCTTGATCCAGACAGCCTCTTTGGCAGCATCGTTGGCAGCGATGTATTCAGCCTCCATCGTCGAGTCTGCCACGGTTTCCTGCTTGGAACTCTTCCAGCTAACCGCCCCTCCGTAAAGGGTAAAGACAAAACCCGACTGCGACTTAGAGTCGTCCTTATCACTCTGGAAGCTCGAATCGGTAAAGGACTCCACTTGGAGTTCTCCGTTACCATACACCAAGAACATTTCTCTAGTCCTTCGCAAGTACTTGAGAATGCTCTTCACAGCTGTCCAGTGACTCTCTCCAGGATCAGCTTGATACCTGCTCACTACACTTAGTGAGTATGCTACATCGGGTCTGGTACATAGCATCGCATACATGATAGAGCCTACTGCCGAAGCATAGGGTATCCCTTGCATGCGAGCTCTCTCCAAATCAGTCTTGGGAGACATCTCTTTGGAGAGAGTGACTCCAGAGATCGTGGGTAAGTTCCCACGCTTGGACTCTTCCATACTAAACCTCTTTAGTATGGTGTCAATGTACCTGGATTGGGACAATCCCAAAATCCGTTTGGATCTATCTCTATAGATCCTAATCCCCAATATGCAGGAGGCATCACCAAGATCTTTCATTGAGAATCTTTGTGATAAGAAGAGCTTGACCGATTGCAGCATAGGAATGTCATTTCCTATCAAGAGTATGTCGTCCACGTACAATACGAGGAATACAACCTTACTCTCTGCCACCTTCTTGTAGATACAAGGTTCATCTGGATTTTTGACGAAATCAAACTCTTTGATAACGACGTCAAAGCAGATGTTCCAACTCCGCGACGCTTGCTTTAATCCATAAATGGATTTAAGCAGCTTGCACACCTTCCCGCTGCTCCCACTGTCTACGAAGCCCTCTGGCTGAGTCATGTACACGCACTCTTCTAAATCACCATTTAGAAAGGCGGTCTTAACATCCATTTGCCAGATTTCGTAGTCATGAAAGGCAGCAATGGCAAGCATGATTCGGATGGATTTAAGCATAGCCACTGGAGAAAAGGTCTCGTCATAGTCCACACCTGGTCTTTGACGAAAACCCTTTGCTACAAGTCTAGCTTTGAAAGTCTCCACTTTCCCATCTACACCAAGTTTCTTCTTAAAGATCCACTTGCTCCCAATGGGTTTTACCCCTTCAGGAGCAACTTCCAAAGTCCATACTTTGTTGGTGTACATGGAATCCATCTCGGACCGCATAGCATCCAGCCATTTCACTGAGTCCCCACTAGTGATGGCCTGCTCGAAGCTAGTTGGGTCATCATCCTCCATGATGCAATCCTCACTGCCACCATCAATGAGAAAACCGTAGTATCTCTCAGGTTGGCGAGGAACCCTACTAGATCGGCGGAGAGGCTGGGGTTGGTCGGGTACTACCGAATCTTCTGGTTCCACTAAATCTTCAGTTATTGTTTGTGTTTCTGGAACTTCTTCCAGTTCTACCTCAGAGCCACTAATCTCCTTTGCAAGAAATTCCTTTTCTAAAAAGGTGGCATGTTGAGCAACAAACACTTTTTGTTCCTCACTGTGGTAGAAAAAATACCCATAAGAATTCTTTGGATATCCCACAAACTTGCAGAGAACTGACCGTGCCTCGAGCTTGTCCGGATTTTGTCTTTTGACATAGGCCGGACAACCCCATATCTTAACTCGTTTAAAATATGGTCTCTTCCCACTCCATATCTCATATGGTGTGGTAGGTACAGATTTAGATGGAACTTGATTCAATAGATATGCTGCTGTCTCCAGCGCATATCCCCAGAAGGAAATAGGTAACTCAGCTGTGCTCATCATAGAGCGCACCATATCTAATAGGGTGCGATTCCTCCGTTCAGATACACCGTTGTGCTGTGGTGTATATGGAGGAGTCAGCTGAGAGAGAATCCCATTCTCTTTTAGGAAGTCCAGGAATTCATTGCTCAAGTATTCACCTCCCCGATCTGATCTAAGGATTTTAATACTTTTTCCGGTTTGGTTCTCGACTTCTTGTTTATATTCTCTAAATTTCTCAAAAGCTTCTGATTTGTGTTTCATCAGGAACACATATCCGAATCTAGAGAGATCGTCAGTAAATGTAATGAAGTACGAAGAACCATCCCTGGCATGTGTAGACATGGGACCGCATACATCACTATGTATCAGTCCTAAGAGTTCGGTAACTCTTTCTCCGTGTCCCGTAAACGGAGTCTTGGTCATCTTGCCTTTGAGACATGACTGGCAAGTGTCATAGGATGAAAATTCAAACGGATTTAAATATCCATCTTTATGCAACTTAGCCAGTCGTGTCGCATTGATGTGACCCAGTCTACAATGCCACAAGAAGGATTCGTTGAGTTCAGAACTCTTCCTCTTGTGTGTGTTTGTTATGCTGAGGACTGTTGATTGGTTTAGAACATAAATGCCATTGCACAACGTGCCTGATCCAACCAACTTTTGGTTATGGAAAATGTTCATAACATTGTCCTGTAATACAAAATTATATCCCTCTTTACTTAATAAAGAAACCGATATAATGTTGCATATCAGGTTCGGCATGTAATAGCATTCGTTCAGAACCAATGTATTACCAGTTGGTAATACAAGGTGATATTCCCCGACAGTCTTGGCTGCAACAATTGCACCATTTCCAACTCTAATGTCTTTATCACCTTCTCCAAGTTCTCTACCTTTCCTTAGCCCATGTAACTGATTACATATATGGGATCCCGACCCGGTATCCAATACCCAGGACGTAGAGCAAATGGAGAAACAGTTCTCAGTAACGAACACACCCGAAGAAAATGCATCATCATGTACTTTCTTCATACGGGTGGCATGGGAATCCTGGTATTCCCCTATATCCTGATCATTCCTATAACTCTTACAGGAAAGAACGGAACCAACGTTCCCCAGCACAGTATAACATGCAGGTTCGGTCAATACATCCATATTATTATCTTTATTAAGGCATGAAATGGTCGCTACCTGGAGAGAGAGAGAAGAAAACACTTTAGCGTATGCTCGTGCAAGATCAGATTGGTTATTATTTTATCTAACCAGGATGGCTCCCACTGCTTTTTATCAAATCTTCCTCCAAACCCTAAAAGGAAAGACTAGCCGGGATTAATTACACACTACAAGTTCGCCAATCTTTCAGCCAGGCCAGTGTCGGTACTTTGAGGGAGGTCCCCCGTGCTTTCGCACGAACCTAATTAATGTAAACCTCGTTTTCCCAGAGGCGTAACCTCGTTAACACCTTTCTAGACACCTACTTGATCGGCTAATTGCAATGTGTAAAACTCTCCCAGGAGTAACTCTTACTCGCAGTGGGTATCGGGATCCAACTATCTCATAGAAGGTATGCAATCTCATTGCAAATTTCAACACTTGAAATTCCCGATAATATTTTGCCCCGAACGATCTATGACCTTGACAAGGTCAACAAACCATAGACCGCAAGTCAAGTTCAACCCGTCATTTCTTGATTGAATCAAACCCACCCGCACGACCCTTGACAAGGTCAACAAGGCCGTACGACTACCCTAACTCAATCTGCATCATATGCATAAGCAGATAAATACTGGTTAGCTACCGCACACTGCGCCTTGACAAGGTCAACAAACGCAGCACGAATACTAAACAGGACTTATCTGAAATGACGGAGGGCTACGCTAGGTTTTTCTGAAAACCTATTGCGTAATGAACTTGATATCGTTGTAGAATCAAATGAAGTTTTAAAATGGAGTGATTTTGAGGCTTTTCTGGTTTTGCTAAAGGAGTCACTCCCGGTGAAGGGATCTCGGTCCTTTCCTCATCGAATGAGGTGCGGGATATATCATATATATCGCTGTGCAAAGCAAAAACTCAAAAGCTATCAAAAGCAAGCCGAGTGTGTAGCATCTGCCAGTTATTGCTAAAGGAGTCACTCCCGGTGAAGGGATCTCGGTCCTTTCCTCATCGAATAAGGTGCAGGGCATATCACATATACCGCTATGCAAAGCAAGAACTGTAGCTACCTGTTTTATTTAAAATCTGATTCTACAACATCTTAGGTTTCTTATCTTTCATTAATCACATTAATGAAGTCCCATCATTTAAATACCTAAACATCACAGATAGATATGACGTACACTTATGCCATCCGCATTCGCCTCGATGTCCCCTCGTGCACCGTTAGGTTAGGTAACTAACGACAGAGCAGGGCAGGGCTAGCGCGGGTGTAAAACATAAGTAACGTCTATATAATATATCATATATACTATATACTATATCCATCACAGAAACATCACATGATCTCATCACAGATATCGCAGCAGAATAAACATATGAAATATTGGATATACTAGGACGTCCGTGTTTTCAATACGAGCCAGTATAAAACACGGATTCCATGGTCGTGATGAATAGCCAATCCCACACCCCTAGACCCCTACGAGAGCGGCAAGCAACCCTGCCAATTCTAGGGTTAGGAGACCCGGACTCGACACCTCGAGTTGGTCTCCCACTGGACCCCAGAACCCGGTTACTTGTGCTCCCCTCCTTGGGTCTATCCTAATGCGGAAAAGTAAATAATATACAAAGGGTGACATCTCCCGCATCCTGGAAGTGCCCCGAATAAAAGAATATTACATACAAGTTTTTACATGAATGAAAATGAAAAACACTCATCTCACATAAAAACCCCCGGCTATTCGAATACGATGATCCAATATAACATATCCAGCAACACATAACATCACATGTCATCAACGTAAGTAAGTATGCATACCCCAATTGTCGTTGACGTATAGCAACGAAACCGGCGATATGAACATACTACACTTACGGTCACAGAAAAGAAAGTGTAAAACTACAACAATTGGAATCCGCAACAACTTTAGACATCACATGCCTAACAGTTACAAACCCCGCATTTTAGTCTCATTATCGAAAACTCTTTTCAATATCATATGGGACTAAATTGCTAGATTTGTAACATTCATTTAGTTATCACATAACTGCTTGTGAATTCCAATTATTGTATCCAATTCCGGATAAATAGAATATATCAAACTTTCCGATCGAACATTCGAACACCCAAGTTTTCCCGACACCGATCAACACATGAAATAGGTTCAAAGACATTCACTTCATACCTCAGTACCAACGGTCCAGCCGTAGAAGGGTCAAGCCAACGCCTCACATGTGGCACGCCGTACTGCCCCAAACCCGAAGGTTCAAAGGGCAGTTCAAGACGGTCACATAATCGAGTTAAGGTTTGTTGTCTTCTAGAGGGACCATCGTGTTACTTGCACTACTCAGAACGTCTTTTAACCACAGAAAAATCCAACACTTGGAATTATTCCGGCAGGGGAAAACCTGGGTATTTGTATACGGTCGAACTCTTTAACATATTCTACAGTTATCTGGAAAAACACTCAGACAAAATTTGATACCCCGATCGAAACATCGAAACCCCAAAACAACTGCAGAAAATTAAACTCTGAAATAAATGTTAAAAATTCCCAGAAAACTCAGCAGAATTTATCAGGAACTACTGTGCAAAAATTGAGGGGTGACGTCATCAATGCGCGGCGGAAGCGCCGCAGAAACCAGGTTTCTGCCGCTCTTCCGCCGCGGAATTTACTGTTCATGGGAAAAGTTTTGCGTCGTAATTCTTATATTTTCCTGCTGAATTTTTTAGCAATTTTTAATTTGGAAAAATCCCAGAATTTGGAAAAAGTCCAGAGAGCTATTTCGGGTTCGGATTTTTGGTTCGATCGGGTTTCAAACGTCGTCGGGACTTCGCCTAAGGCTCTAGCTAGGCTCTGATACCACTGTAAGGTTCCTAGGCACCCTAATGAGGTCACACAAGGCATCGAACATGCCAAATTAAAATTTTTAGTGCCGAGAAACCCTAGACTACGGATCTTAGACTAGATGTCTAGGCGAAATAGAAAGCTAGTTAACACTTAACTATAGTTTAAACGGAAATACAACCTTTGTAGATCCGGATGTCCACCTCCACGGCTCCGCAACGACGTCTCCTCGCTGTCCTAGTCGAGCTCCGGGCTCAAACGTCGGCTTCGTCGGAGAAACGGGTGAGCTAGATCGCCGGCTTCGTGTCAAAGACGATCTACGTCGAGGCATCGCAAGTTCAAGCTCCGACTTCACAAAGTGATGAAATTTGTGAAGAAAACACACTCTACAACTTGGCTAGAGGTAGAGGGTGAAGAAATAGGAGATGGGTTCACTTTAGATTTGGATTTTGCTCACTAGATCACAACTTGCCATTAAAGTAGCAAGCTTTCTCACTTTGAGAAGAAGAAGAAGATGATAGAAAAACTTATGATAAGTTATTTCTAAAATGAATAATAATGGGATTCTTATCATCTTCTAACCATGGTCAAGTGTAGAGAATTGACCATGGTTAGTGGGAGTGGTTAGGTTTAAGCAAGGAGACAAAATGGCATCATTACAAAAAGCTTCATGAAGCTTCACCACACTTCATGATAAAATGAAACCCTTTTGTTTCCATAAATCTATTTAATAAATAATAAAAGGATTTAATAATAAGAGAATAAATCTTAAACCCTAACCACTCTCATAACCATGGTTGCATTCTTTACACAAAGCCAAAACAACATGCATCATCAAACATGATACATGTAATTGCACAGAAGTATATCACATATACAATGTGCACATCAAGTGAGAAAAATCCGTTTAAAGTGAACCAATACTAGTTAATGCAAAGTAATATATCAAATATATAATTATACATTAAATCATTAAATCAACACTTGATTCAATGATCCGGTCATGTCGCACATAACCGACTAGTATTCAATGTATCGACTTATCGAATCGATCTTCGATTCGATAACAAGGTTATATCACATACAACCAATCGAAACATTAATCGCGAGAATCAAATACGGTATCACATACACGCATTATTCTCGGTCCCGCACATATCTCATATGCACTCCTATTTCGTTTCGCTTGAACCAGGAAACCTCTGTGTAGGACTCTAAAGACTCGTCAATACGCCGGCAGCAGATGATGATCATATCAAGCACCCACAAGCCGCAAGCGGTCTGCTAAACGTAACGGCCACCCAGGTATTGAGCGATCAGAAGATCGACGAGCTAGCCCGCTCACACTCCTGCGAATCCGACCAGTAACACTTACCATACAGTCAAGTCTCTTCGTCTGATACGTCGCATATCAAGTCTAGGGGTGGTATACGTCAGACCCCAATAACCCGATAAGTCGTGCCGATGTGAGGCTCGTAACGGGTCGAGAAACTACTGGTAACACTTACCAGTAAATCTCTGATCAGCCCTGGCCAGGGACTTCCCTGCTACGGCCAATCGAGCACAGCACAACATCAACTCCCAATACCGGGAGAGACGAAACCCCTCCTATCGCTCATTGCCTCCATGTGACTCGGGACTGTACCCAAAGACCACCGTTTTGTACGCCCTCATGGACGTGGTAAGGTGGAGATCAAAGCACAGTGGGAATCACACAAGACTCTATGACGATCTCGGGTCTACAGACTAACCTGTACAAGTGTCACCTGAGAACTGCCATCTGACGTGAGGTATAATACCATCTGGGAGTTCTCGGCGAGTCCGTCCAGTGTACCCAGTCTCCACTGAGCACCCGTATACCATCTCTGATGTCAAACATCAATGGATATGGGATCATCCATCGCCCATCACATGGGTCGAGAAGCGTATACGCTAGTCTACTCTGGTATATCGATGCCCCGTCTCGATACACCCACGACTAGGGACCTTGAAGGATGTACTTATGGACTACCATGTCCCCACTAGTATGATCTGCATCATAGTCCAGGTAGTCAAGTACAAATCCTAAGGGCTTTACCAACATGTAACTATAAGACAGTATAAAGAGACTAGTGTACATGTTAAGATAAATGGCAACCAGATAGCATACTATCATGTCGAGCAAGAAAGTCATCTCTATATATGTCCAAGCATCCAATATAATATACATAATCTGTACAATACTGGCCTCTAGGGCATACATACAACTAACACGGCCAAACCCAAGGTTTGGCCGCGCATCCGCGGCCGTTCTGAGCGATCATGCCTCCAAATTTGCACAGTGTATTCTTCTCTGGAATTTGAGGTTTTTGGTATATATCTTTTGAGCCCAGATTTTATTACTGTTCAGCAGATTTACGTAGGGCCCACTTTGTGATATTTAGTCGATCGAAATTTAAACATGTTAGTTTACAGTGCTTACATTATATCTCCGACCGGGAATGTCATTTGATCGGTAAACCGCGTCTGATTGCTATAGTTCTTTTAGACGGGTTTGCGAACGTGACATTCGCGTTGATGTTCTGTGTTGTGCTGTGATGTTGCGGATTTGTCGTGGTGGACAGCAGTGTGCAATGGTAGTACAGTTTGAGTTTATTTGTACATTTGATATTGCGGGGCGAGCGTCCAACATGTGGACTGCCGTCACTGCCTGTTGTATAATATTCTTTTGGGGCACGACCAGGTTGCGGTCGATGTACCTATTGTACTATTTTTCATTACTGTACTAGGTTTTGCCCCACGACGGAGTGCACGGATAGCCGGGTTCTGGAGGGCAACGGGTCCGCATCTCATGGCTTTGAGAGGCAGAGGGGCCTCACTCTAGAATTGGCAGACTATTCGCCGCACTCGTAGGGGTACAGGTTGACCCAAGGAGGGGTGCTCAAGCTACCGGATTCCGTGAAGTGCAGGGTAGTCCATTCACTTTGCTGTACGGGGCTGCCTCGCTTCAGGTTTTGGCGGGTAACTTGCCGCACCCGTAGGGGTCTAGGTTTCATTGCACAGGCTATCCACACGACAGGGGAACGTCGGGTTTCAGCAGCGGCTCTGTGAAACCCGGGGATCCCAGATTATCTGTATTGTTCTGTGATACTTATTACTTTTCTGTAATGTTGCATATTATCACGCCTGGAGCGATTATTGTATATTGGTTTATATACTATTAGATGTTGTATATGTTTTACACCCGCGCTAGTCCAGTCCCCGCTTTGTCGTTAGTTAAGTAACCTAACGGGTGATGACGGGACCCAGTGACGAATGCGGATGGCATATACGTACATTTTATTTTCGTTCTTTTCTGGAGTGATTGATTGATGGGACTGCGTTGATTCTGATCAATGCAAAGTAAAACAAACCTGTTTGCAGTTGTTGGAACAAATTTAAAAAGTGTTATTGCAAAGACGTTTCATTTTGTTTTGCATAGCGGTATTCAGTGGAATATCCTGCACCTCATTCGACGGGGCAAGGGCCGATATCCCTTCACCGGGACTGACCCCTTGAGCAGAAGTTTGCGTCAGGGTAATAACTTCACTATAGTCGATTACATGTTGCTTTGCATAGCGGTATTCAGTGGAATATCCTGCACCTCATTCCACGAGGAAAGAGCCGAGATCCCTTCACCGGGAATGACCTCTTTAGCAAAAGGTTTTCGCCACTATATTTTAAAAAGCTATCAGGTTCCTTCAGCGATATCAAGTTCACTACGTTAAAGGTTTTTCGCCAAAAACCAGCCGTAGCCCTCCGTCACTTCTTTTGGGTATTTAGTAGTATTCAAGCTATGCATTTTAGCCAAAGTTAAGGCATAGTGTTTGGTAGCTGCTGGGTATTCAATTGTTGCATAGATAGATGAGTTGGTTTGGGACAGTCGTTCTGCTGATTGGCCAAAGTCAGGGGCATGTGCGGGTGGGTTCAAATTTGACAAGAAAGTGACGGGTAGAACTTGGCATGTGACTTATGACATTTTGACCAAAGCCAAGGTTATAAGAGCATGGGGCAAAAATCTTATCGGGAGTTTCTAAAGAAACTGAAACTTGCCAAGTATGCGCATACCTTCTGGAGTATGAGTAACGTGGATGCATTCCATCACGTTATCATGCGATGAGAGTTGGATCCTGATTCCCACTGATGAGTTAGTTTACTCTTTCGGGTGATCCCGATTGATTCTTCTTTCAGCTTTGGGGGAGAATTTGACAGGACAGTGGGAGGTTTCCGGATTAGATAAAGTGATAACCATTCTGATCTTGGTTAGAGTGCACGCAGAGTGTTTCTTTTCTCTCTCTCTTTGGCAGCGACCTTTGACCGACCCTAGACTATGACTCAGTGACCTAGTTGACCGAGCCTTCTTATATTACTGGCTATTGGATTGTTTATGTTGCATAAGTCATTGCCACTCCTTCTTCTACCCTTTGAATTTCTCAGAACACCCGTATTACTACGGACATCCACTTCCATTGGATAGATCCATCGTATGGTTATATACGAACTCGAAGGGACTTCTTCGAGGATGGATCCAGGTTCAGGAGAAATAGAATTGGTTTATTCAGTTGTCTTTTATTATCACCTTCTCTCAGGTTGCGAGGGCTCCTTGGTTTAGGAGAGTACACCTATTACGCTTATTGGATAGTCTTATTCCAAACCATAGGCAGGTGCCGAAAGGTAGGGAATGAAGAAAACCAATTAGCCTAAGTAGGGTGTGCAGAAGGTAATATGTAAAGACAAAATAAAGGGATTAGAAAGAGGGCAAAGTAAATTGCGACTGTTATCATTCACGACCAAACCGCGTACTTCATCGCCACTCCTATTTCACCTTTGAAAGGATAAGGTATTATTTAGTTTTCTTTTATCATCACCTTCTCTCAGTTGTGAGTACTCCTTGGTTTAGAAGGGTACACCTATTATGCTTACTGGATAGTCTTCTTCCAAACCATAGGCTGGTGCCGAACGGTAGGGAAGGAAGAAAACCATTTAGCGTAATGATGGTGTACAGAAGGTAACGACTAAAGACAAATAAAGGGATTTGGAGAGATGGAAAATAGATATACGGTTATAATCATGAATTGGATTATGGAAGAGGCATTGCTATGAATACCAGGATACCCCTATGAAACATTTTCATGTTTCAGTGCATCGTTAAAGGAAAACTGTTTTCCCGATTAGATACTTACTCCAAGGGTATGTATTTACCAGGTTTCATTTTCATATCTGTATGGTTTTACAGATGATGAGCGGGAGTAAGTTATTGGGAATTAGGTGATCATCCTCATTATATCGGAATTCGTTGTAATTGGTGATATTTGAGGAAATCGCCAGGGTACAGTTTTCAACCTACGACGCACAGGTTTTGGGTTGTTCAAACACAGCGGACTTATACAGAGTATTGTATGTTGTCCAAGTGTCCATCAGGACAAAGGGGTAGGTCCTCGTACTATGTTCTGTTTACTTATAACTTCTCTAGTTTTTTAGACAATTGTTTCGTAGAAATACAAGGTCTAAGTTTTGAGAAGTTGTGGGTATAAGAATAAAGTAGAGAACCAGGTGTCACAAGTATCGGGATTCTTCAAAGAGATCGAAGATGTAGATTCTTGTGATTGGTATTCAGATGATAGTAATGGTTTTGAGAAACTTGTTTCTCGTTCAGGTTACTCATAATTGGATGGATTCCTAAGTTAAGTAATGCTGATTAGCCTCTTTCTATTAAGTTGATATGCACTGGAGACAGCTGCATGATTTGAATCTGGTTCCAATTAAATAAGTGCCAAAGTTTCTGTATTGGATATAGAATGGATCGTACCTTAAAAGATGTTAAGGTACGTGGAGTTGTCCAGCTTATGCTTAAAACCAGACTCTGGATAACTCAGGGCACGTTTCTGTAATGGCTGTTTGTGGATTGACCCTGGCTATGACAAGGGTTGATATTCTACCATTTGGAAGATCAATAGTGATATTGTTCTTGACTCGCCACAGTTTTAGTAAAAATGGATTTTTCAAAAAACAGTAGTGGGAGTATGGTAGAACTGGAAGTAATTCCAGAACCGCGAACGATTACGGAAAATTTAATAGGACCTATATATTCAATCAGGTTTGACATTCCAATAGCCACTCCGCAGATATGATGGGTAACCTCAGACACCCGAGAGGTACTCCGGTAGCCTCAAGGACGGTGACAGGGAGGTTCTTATCTACCCAGACTTGACACTACTATTGTTCCAGGTTATGAGACCCGGTAGGAGGGTTGTCGTAGTCAGTGGGAGCAACGGAAGCATAGTGGGCAAGATGCTTATGTCTATTTATAGACTAGAGCAGTTATAGCGGAGATAGATCATCTATTTTTTGATGTGACAGTCATAGGTTTGACTTCAATCAGAATAAGGGATGGATCTGTTAAGAAGGTAGTAGGGTGTGATGTCAAGGTATCTGGATGACATACACAAAGTAGGAAGTAAAATTCCTATACTACGATCGGTTGTACTGTGGTCGTCACACAGTTGTTTCTCCAGACAGGATATGGATATAATATTTGACATTCTGGTTTCTAGATCTATGATTTTAGATCTAGATTTGGGTAGTTTCCCAATGTGGGTACTTTGACAGATATTCTAATGGTTTTTAGTATAGTTGACTCCTAGCATGGTGGTGTACCTGCAGGTGATGGAGTCACCCTCTCTAAAGGTGTCGTATAGACTAAAGGGGAGAGGGATGTGCATGATTGATAGATCACTTGCTTAGGCAATTGAGTCAATCGTGAGATGTCAAGTACCACACCAAATGTTGTTTTTGCACTAGATGCAATAAGTTTGTATTAATCCAATCCTGGAGAAACATAAGGAAGCAGTTTTAGAACATAAGTACATGTTCTACGGATTTGATAAAAGCAGCCTCCTTTGGGAGACGATTATCATTCCAGGCTTCAAAGGTGACATGGTTGACAGAGTGATTGTCAGAGTTATAGTTTTTCCCTCTGACGAAGAGGGACAGTATTATGGACAGGTGGTCCAAGAGGATACTGTGGGAGGCATGGTGCCGGATACTGATTAGGTTCAGTGATCGATACAGTCTAAGAAGTTTGGATTTGGAGTTCATTTATGAACTAGGTCCCATCAGATATCCAGACATATTCTAAGACAGGTATTACTCGATTCGGGAGATGGCTTTCTCCGCGAACTTGAGATTTAGAGAGATATAGAAAGAAACATCTAGGCGGATCCACTCACTGAGGCTATTTCTCGAACACAATAGTTTTACAAACAGGCTTTGTGAAACTGATTAGTAGAGGGGTTGGATGTTCGGTTTCACACGGGCTGTGAGTAGTCGACATCGCAATAATTAGCCTTGAGTGCAAGTGGGAGATTGTTGGAGATAGTGCCCTCATAGTAAATTATTGGATCATAGGTACGTGATTGCAATGATTGCGGGGGACCTATACCTGTAGGACAGTCTTACTCGAGATGATAGTATGCTATCTGGTTTGCCTTTATCAGTCGTGTACATGTTCAGGTGACTGATTACATGTTACACTTTGATAGAGCCCTTAGGATCTTGCTTTACCACCAACAGTATGATGGCGATCATATACGTGAGAGTTGGGTGGTTTATATGCATATCCTTAATTATGGTCCCTAGTCGTGGGAGTTTCGAGACAGGGCATCGATACTCCGGAGTAGACTAGTGCATACAGTCGAGATCCCGACGAGGGGCGGTGGCCGGTCTCACAAGCCACTGGTGTCAGTTGGATCACCTAAGATGTATACAGGTGCTCATTGGGTTATGAGTACACCGGACAAGACTCGCCGGGAATCTGCTAGTTGGTATTATACATATCGTCAGATAGCAGTTCCCAGGTGACATGTGTACAGGTTAGTTCATCGACCTGAGGTCGTCATTTGTCTCGTGTGAGTTCCCACTGTGCTTTGATTTCTACCCTACCACGGCTCAAAGGAGTCGTGCAAACAGGTAGTTTTTGGGTACAGTCCCGAGCCATATGGAGGCACGTGAGTGGATCGGCAGGGGATTCGTCTCTCCCGGTATTGGGTGCGAGGTCGTGCTGTGTCTAGGAGAGCCATTACACCAAGTCCATGGCCATGGCAGGAGATTTACTGGTAGGTACTCCAGTAGTATCTCAGGGTGTTATTGGGCTACACTCCGACACGACTTATACTGCTATTGGGGGTCTTACGTTACTAGCCCCCTAGGCAGATATGCGATACTCATAGACGAATGGACCGGGCTGTATATACATTGTCACTGTTAGGCTCAGTAGGGTTTCTGGATGAGTTCGCTCATCAGCCTTCCTTGAGGTCAGTCCATGGGCAGCCGTTATGCATAGCTAGTGCCGCTGACGGTTTGTGGTTAAACCCACTGCCAGGGTACTGACGAGTCATTAGAGTCCCCCACAGACAGTTTCCCAAGTTCGGGCGAAACGTTGTAGAGGCCGTATGGTTTTATGGCAGGGTTCGGAAAATGCACGTGCGTTTACGCACGTGTTATTTTTCGGGCAGACGATACTGGTCGGCTTTGGTTTAAGCCGGATCCGAGTATTATATTGAGTAGGTATAATATCTTTGTCTCAGTTGCATTTGTATTCGGTCGTAATACAAATGCGGGTATATTTATACAGTTACGGGGTTATCCTGAAAGTCGTTTCAGGATCACTTTTGGAAGTTGCCAGTTTTCAGTTTTCTATCAGCCGTCTTTTAACATTCGGTTAAAGACGGATTTATCTTTTCTTGGATGAGGTGAGTCATGCTTCTAGAAGGTTCTAGAAGGTGATGACTAGGTTAAATGGTGTTGTGTTTTCATTGGTTGCATTAATGAATGGATGACTAGGTTTAGTGAGTCATTCATTTCATTAATGAGTTTTGTTTTGCTTAAGGATATTTGTTGTTGATATTTATCCTTATGCTCACCCCCTTTGCTCCTACACTCACCCTCCTCCTCCCTATATATGGCCGGCCCCTTCCCCCTCCTCTCACACTCTCTCTCACTTGAAAAAGATGGTTGAAAAAGATTATGATAGTATTTGGGGTGCATGGAATTTCACAGCTCATTTCATTCCATCACCCTATTCCCACGGCAACTTCATTAACTGTTCGTCCATGGTTTTGGACGAAGCGAGACAAAGTATTCCACTCATTCTCTATATCATTCTTGGTCGTCTCTTTTAGCAAACTTGACGACCGAGTTGCCTCGAGTCAGAGGCGGGAGCCCGTTTAAAGAATCGTTGACGTGGTGCCACTTGGACGAGCAGATCGGAGCAGCCGCAACGGAGCGTGGGATGATGGTTAAAGAACGAAGGACTCGGATCGTTCGGTATAACCTTTCTACACTCTTTACAGTTTGTTAGTTTAGCAATAATGGCAGATCCGGGTTAAAGTATACGATAGCGCCAGTTAAAAAGTTTTTGTTCCGCATTTGGCGTCTGTAGACGGCCGGGGCGCTACCGTAGACTTACAAGAGCCCGGGATTCGATTTGGACAGCAAGGGGACTTCATCACGGAGCTATGGAGGTGGAGAACCGGATCTACAAAGGTTGTATTTCCGTTCACTTAGTTAAGTTGTTAACTAGTTGCATCTTTCGTCTAAAATTCTAGTTAACGATCCGTATTAGAGTTTCTCGGCACTTGTAAAAATTGAAATTGGTATGGTTGATGCCTTGTGAGACCTCTTGAGAGTTCCTAGGAACCCTACAGTGGTATCAGATTCTAGCTAGAGCCTTAGGCGATGCGTAGACGGAGTTTGAAGTCCGATCGAACCGAAACCCTAATTGGAATTTGCTCTCTGGACATTTTTGAAATTCGGGGATTTTTCAGAATTAAAAATATGCAGAAAAACCAGACGGAAATTATAAGAATTACTGTGAAGTTTGATGACCTAATTCCATAAAAGTGCGGCGGAACCGCGGCATTAGCATGCTAATGCGGCGGTTCCGCGGCCCTTTTGTCTCTTCTTCCATTAAATTTTGCACAGTAATTCCTATTTTGCAGTGCTGGTGTTCCTAGGAATTTTTAATCTGAAATCCAGAGTTGAGTATTTTGGGTTGTATTGGGAGTTCGTACATTCGATCGGATTGTCAAACTTTGTCTATGTGTCTTTCCGGATAATTTTTTGAATATGTTAAAAGTTCGACCGGATATAAATACCCAATTTTTCCCCTGTCGGGAAATTCCCAGTGTTGGATATTTCTGTAGTTTAATCACGTTCTAAGTAGTGCAAGTAACACGATGGTCCCTCTAGAAGACAACAAACCTTAACTCGATTATGTGACCGTCTTGAACTACCCTTTGAACCTTAGGGTTTGGGGCAGTACGGCGTGCCACATGTGAGGCGTTGGCTTGACCCTTCTACGGCTGGACCGTTGGTACTGAGGCACGATCTGAATGTCGTTAGACTTATTTCATGTGTTGAGCTGTATCGGGAAAACTTGGGTGTTCGATTGTTCGATCGGAAAGTTTAACGTTTTATATTTATCCGGAATGTGATACAATAATTGGAATTCCCAAGCAGTTATGAGATAACTGAATGAATGTTATAAACATAGCAGTTTAGTCTCACTTGATCGGTTGCCACGGAATTTTGATGTGATCAAAAGTCCGTCGCAATCACGTAGCGTACGCGGATACTCGCCGGGTAAACTTAACTGACAGCCTCACTCCATAGCCCCGACCAAGTGACTGTATGAGAACCCCGTCGCCGGAAGCATCCGTTCGGGTGCTCGCGGCAGCGGTGTTCCGCCTTGGTGCACTTCGTCGACGGTATCGGAGGTGCGGCCGTCTACTGAAGTTTGCGATGAGCATTCGATCAGGATGTCGGGAATCTTGTTGAATTGCCCGACTTGATATTGAAAAGTGTTTTCGATTTTGAGACTAAAATGCGGGGTTTATAATTGTTAGGCATGCGATGTCTAAGTATTTCATTTGATTAGGCATGCGATGTTTTAAAGCAGATTGCGGATTCCAACTGTTGTAGTTTTACACTTTCTTTTCTGTGACCGTAAGTGTAATATGTGATATCGCCGGTTTCGTTGCTATATGTCAACGACAATTGGGATACGCATGTTTACTTACGTTGATGACATGTGATGTTATGTGTTGCTGGATATGTTATATTGGATCGTCGTATTCGAATAGCCGGGGGTTTTTATGTGAGATGAGTGTTTTTCATTTTCATTCATGTAAAAACTTATATGTAATATTCTTTTATTGGGACACTTCCAGGTTGCGGAAGATGTCACCGTTTGTATATTATTTACTTTTCTGCACTAGGATAGACCCGAGGAGGGGAGCACAAGTAACCGGGTTCTGGAGTCCAGTGGGAGACCAACTCGAGGAGTCGAGTCCGGGTCTCCTAACCCTAGAATTGGTAGGGTTGCTTGCCGCTCTCGTAGGGGTCTAGGGGTGTGGGTTTGGCTATTCATCGCGACCGTGGAATCCGTGTTTTATACTGGCTCGTATTGAAAACACGGACGTCCTAGTATATCCAATATTTCATATGATTCTTCTGCTGCGATATCTGTGATGTGATCATGTGATGTTCTGTGATAGATACAGTATATAGTATATATGATATATTATATAGACGTTACTTATGTTTTACACCCGCACTAGCCCTGCCCTGCTCTGCCGTTAGTTACCTAACCTAACGGTGCACGAGGGGACATCGAGGCGAATGCGGATGGCATAAGTGTACGTCATATTTATCTGTGATGTTTAGGTACTTAAATGATGGGACTTCATTAATGAGATTAATGAAATAAAAGAAACCTAAGATGTTGTAGAATCGAATTTCAAAAAATAAAACAGGTAGCTACAGTTCTTGCTTTGCACAGTGGTGTATATGATATATCCTGCACCTTATTCGATGAGGAAAGGACCGAGATCCCTTCACCGGGAGTGACTCCTTTAGCAATAACTGGCAGATGCTACACACTCGGTTTTTCTTTTGATTGCTTTTAAGTGTTTTTTCTTTGCACAGTGATATATATGATATATCCCGCACCTCATTCGACGAGGAAAGGACCGACGATCCTTCACCGGGAATGACTCCTTTAGCAAAACTAGAAAAGCCTCGAAGACACTCCATTTAAAATCATTTGATTCAACAACGATATCAAGTTCATTACGCAATAGGTTTTCAGAAAAACCTGTCGTAGCCCTCCGTCATTTCAGATAAGTAGTAGTTAGTATTCGTGCTGCGTTTGTTGGCCTTTGTCAAGGCGCAGTGTGCGGTAGCTAACTGGTGCTTATCTGCTTATGCATATGATGCAGATTGGGTTAAGGTAGTCGTGCGACCTTGTTGGCCTTTGTCAAGGGCCGTGCGGGTGGGTTTAATTCAATCAGGAAATGACGGGTTGAACTTGACTAGCATCCTATGGTTTGTTGGCCTTTGTCAAGGTCATAGGAGGTTAGGGGCAAAATATTATCGGGAATTTCAAGTGTTGAAATTTGCAATGAGATTGCATACCTTCTATGAGATAGTTGGATCCCGATACCCGCTGCGAGTAAGAGTTACTCCTGGGAGAGTTTTACACATTACAATTAACCGATCAAGTAGGTGTCTAGAAAGGTGTCAACGGGGTTACGCCTCTGGGAAAACGAGGTTTACATTAATTAGGTTCGTGCGAAAGCACGGGGGACCTCCCTCAAAGTACCGACACTGGCCTGGCTGAAAGATTGGCGAACTTGTAGTGTGTAATTAATCCCGGCTAGTCTTTCCTTTTAGGGTTTGAAGGAAGATTTGATAAAAAGCAGTGGGAGCCATCCTGATTAGATAAAATAATAACCAATCTATTCTTGCAAGAGCGCACGCTGAGTGTTTTCTTCTCTCTCTCTCCAGGTAGCGACCATATCACGCCTTAATCAAGATAATAATACGGATGATTGACCGAACCAGCTTGTTATACTGAGCTGGGGAACGTTGGTCCTGCTCCAACTTATAATTGTTATAAGACAGAGCAGGAAATTGGGGAATACCAGATTTCCCGTGCCGCCCAAACGAAGAGAGTGCATGCTGATGCATCATCTTCGGGTGTGTTCATTATACAGAACTGTTCTCAGCATCCTCTGCATCCTGGGTATTTGATACCGGATCAAGATCCCAGATATGTAATCTGTTACATAGGGCTACAGAAAGGTAGAGAACTGAGAACGGGTGATAAGTTTCATGAGGCAGAAAACGTGGCAGAGTTGCAGTTGCAGCCAAGTCTGTTGGTCACTGTCACCCTGTATTCCAAATACATTGATTCTGAACGAATGTTATTAGATACCGAACCTGATATACAAAATCATATCAGTCTCTTTATTAGTAAAGAAATGATACAATTTTGTATTGTTGGATAATGTTTTGAACATTTCCTATATCAAAAGTTGATCAGTTCAGGCACATTATCTAAAAGCATTAATGTTCTAAATCAAACTACAGTTCTTAGTATACGGAACACACACAAGAGGAAGAGTTCAGAAATGAACGAATCCTTCTTGAGGCATTGTAGACTAGGTCATATCAATGTGACCCGACTAGCTGAAGTTACAAGTAGATGCATATTTAAATCAGTTTGAATCTACATCTTGTGAAACTTGCCAGTCATGTCACAAAGATATAATGACACCAGCTCTGTTTATTGGAAACAGAGAAAGAGTTAGTAAACTCTTGGGATGATACATGTTGATGTATGTAAGGTCCCCTGTCTACACATGCCAAGACCGGTTCTTTGTACTTCATTACATTCTCTGATGATCTCTTTAGATTCAGACATATGTTCCTGTTGAAACCCAAGTCCGAACCTTTTGAGATATTCACAGAATATAAGTTAGAAGTAGAGAACCAAAATGCGGGTATAAGTATTATGTCCTTTGATGTGATCAAGGAGGAGAATACTTGAGCACGGAAATCCTGGACTATTCTAAAGGAGAATGAGATTCTCTCTCAGCATTACTCCTCCGTATACACCATAGCACGATGGTATATCGGGGCGGAGCAATCACACCCTATATGATAAGGTGTGCTCTATGATGAGTACTACTGAGTTACCTATTTTCCTTTTGGGAGATATGCATTTGAGAAGCTGCATATCTATTGAAAAGGGTTCAAATCAAATCTATGCCTACCGCTTCATATGTGATATGGAAAGGGAAGAGCCCATATCTTAAGTTAGTTAAGATTTGGGGTTGTCCGGCCTATGTCTAAAAGCAAAATCCGGACAAGCTCGAAGCAAGGTCAGTTATGGAGAACTGGAAATGTTCCAGCTATACAAACTGCAGCTGATGATTTGAAAGAACCAAAGGATTCAATAGTTACCAACGAACCTCGGCCTCTCCGCCGATCTAGTAGGGTTCCTCACCCACCTGAGAGATATTTCGGTTTCTCTATGACAGTGGGAGCGAGGATTGCATCATAAGATGATGACCCAACTAGTTTCGAGCGGCCATCAGGAGTGGGACTCTGTAAGAATGGCTGGATGCTTAGCGATCTGAGATGGAATCCATGTACACCGACAAAGTATGGACTTTGGTTGCTATATCTGAAGGGTTAAATCCCCATCAGGAGCAAGTATATCTTGAGAAGATTACTTGGTGTAGATGGAAAAGTTGAGACTTTCAAAGCTAGACTTGTTGAAGGTTTTCGTCATCAACCAAGCGTGGATAATGATGAAACATTTTCAAGTAGCTATGCTTAAGTCCATCCAGATCCTACTTGCCACGGCTACGTACCATGACTACGATATCTGGCGGTTGGGTGCCATGACTGCTTTTCTAAATGATGTTTTAGAAGAGAGCGTCTATAAGTACACAGCCAGAAGGCCTCGTAGACAGTGGGAGCAGCGGAAACGTGTGCAAGATGCTTTATAGGATAAAGCAGGCATCGCGGAGTTGGAACATCTGTTTTGATGAATTAGTCAAAGAGTTTGACATCATTAAAATGGTAGATGAACCTTGTATATACAAAAAGGTAGTAGGGAGTATGGTGGCAATTCTCGTAGAGCACGTGGATGACATACTCTTCATAGGGAAGGAGTTTCCTATGCTACGCTCGATCAATCTCCGCTTATCACAATGATTCTCCACATAAGATCAAAGTGATACCTACTAAATCCTGGAATTTGGATCTATGAGATAGATCTAGTTGGATATTAGGACACTCACTAGTTGTAGTGAGATGGTATCAATCGATCCTGGGGAGAATCACTGGAAGGGTTCCAGGGTGATAAAGACGACTGAATGTCAGTCACAGGCATTGTCTTTACCCTCAGTAAAGGGACGGTATGTTGGAAGAGTTCCAAGCTAGATACCGTGACATACTAGACGATAAAGACTGGATATATCGCTACTTAAGATGCTACCAAAGAGGCAGTCTGGGTGTATATTGGTTCATGAGATGAACTAGGTTCCTACCATTGTGTGACAATGAAGTTATGGCTTGTGCCAAGGAACGAAGGTCCCATCAGTGATCCAGACATATTCTAAGGCAGTATCACCTGATCATGGAGATGGTTGATCTCCAAGGAGATCGAGGTTTGGAGAGTAGACTCAGAGGACAACACAGCGGATCCACTCACAAAGGCCTGTTCCCAGAGAGAGATTTTTATGGGATGGTTGAGTATGAGATACTACAACCACTGCTATCAGATGGCCCTAGTTCAAGTGGGAGATTGTTAGTTATATGTAAGCCCTAGAGGCCATTACTGTACATTGGATGTATATTGTAGTGGATGCTGGGACATATATAGGGAGGACTTTCTTGCTCGACATGATAGTATGCTATCTGGTTACTCTTTACCTTAACGCGTATACTGATTGTCTCTCTGTTACATGTTGGTAAAGCACATAGGATGTGTACTTGACTACCTGGACTATGATGCGGATCATACTAGTGGGGACATGGTAGTCCATAAGTACATCCTTCAAAGTCCCTAGTCGTGGGTGTATCGAGACGGGGCATCGATATACCAGAGTAGACTAGCGTATACCTTCTCGACCCATACAGATGGGCGATGGATGATCCCATATCCATTGGTGTTTGACATCGGAGATGATATACGGGTGCTCAGTAGAGACTGGGAACACTGGACGGACTCGCCGAGAACTCCCAGATGGTATTATACCTTACGTCAGATGGCAGTTCTCTGGTGACACTGGTACAGAGTAGTCTGTTGACTCGAGATCGTCATAGAGTCTTGTGTGGTTCCCACTGTGCTTTGATTTCCACCTTACCACGTCCAAGAGGGCGTGCAAAACGGTGGTTTTTGGGTACAGTCCCGAATCACATGGAGGCAATGAGCGATAGGAGGGGATTCGTCTCTCCCGGTATAGGGAGTTGATGTTGCGCTGTGTTCGATTGGATATAACAGGAAATCCCTGGCCAGGGTTTCCTGAGATTTACTGGTAAGCGTTACCAGCAGTTTCTCGAATTGTTATAGACCTCATATCGACACGACTTATCGAGCTATTGGGGTCTGACGTTTACCACCCCTAGGCGAGACATGCGACATATCAGACGATCAGACCGGCCTGTACGGTAAGTGTTACTGGTTGGATTCACAGGAGTGTGAGCGGGCTTTCTCGTCGATCTTCTGATCGTTCAATACCCGGGTGGCCGTTACGTTTAGCAGACCGCTTGCGGCTTGTGGGTGTTTGATATGATCATCACCTGCTGCCGGCGTATTGACGAGTCTTTAGAGTCCTACACAGAGGTTTCCTGGCTCAAGCGAAACGAAATAGGAGCGCATATGAGATATGTGAGGGACCGAGAATAATGCGTGTATGTGATACCGTATTTCATTCTCACGATGAATGTGTCGAATGGTTGTATGCGATATAACCTAGTTATCGAATCAAGGATTGATTCGAAAAATCGATACATTGGATATTAGTCGGTCATATGAGATATGACCGGATCGTTAAATCAAGTGTTGATTTAATGATTTAATGCATAATTATATATTTGATATATTACTTTGCATTAACTAGTATTGGTTCACTTTAAATGGATTTTCTCACTTGGATGTACAAGTTGTATATGTGATATACTTTTTGTGCAAATGATTGTATCATGTTTGATGATGCATGTTTACTTGAGTTTGTGTAAAGATTGAACCATGGTTATTTAAATGGTTAGGGTTTTGGTTTTCTTATTTATTTATTTATTTATTCTTTATGGAAAATAATAAGCATAAAGAAAAATGGTGGCTTTCTTTGGATGGATGTTGAAGCTTCATGAAGCTTTGACTAAGTCACCATTTTTGTCTTCATGCTTAACCGTAACCATTCACTTAACCCTAGTTCATTCTCTACACTTGACCATGGTTGGATTATGATAAGTATTCAATTTATTTTCTATTTGAAAATAACTTATCATAATATTTCTATCTTCTTCTTCTTCTTCACATGAAGAAAGCTTGCCTCATCAATGGCAAGTGAAGAAATCAAGTGAGAAATCCAATTCTAAAGTGAACCCACTTCCTATTTCTTCATCCTCTACCTCTTGCCAAGTAGTATAGGGTGTTCTCTTCACAAGTTTCATGACTTGGTGAAGAGGGAGCTTGATCTTGTGATGCCTCGACGTAGATCATCTTGGCATCGTTGTCGATGACCTTGCCCGCCCATTTCTCCGATGAAGCCGACGCTAGAGCCCGGGATTCGATTTGGACAGCAAGGGGACTTCATCACGGAGCTATGGTGGTGGAGAACTGGATCTACAAAGGTTGTATTTCCGTTCACTTAGTTAAGTTGTTAACTAGTTGCATCTTTCGCCTAAAATTCTAGTTAACGATCCGTATTAGAGTTTCTCGGCACTTGTAAAAATTGAAATTGGTATGGTTGATGCCTTGTGAGACCTCTTGAGAGTGCCTAGGAACCCTACACAGGGGTGTCATGGTTAATACCCACATTGTTTTGCAACACTTTTCCGGATCTCAACGTGGTCACAGCATTTACGTTATGATTCTGCTGTTCATATGCGACATGTGCGTGACCGGGATTTGGAAGTGGTTGAGATGGAAGCTTTCCTTTCTCTCGCTCTTTCAACGCAGCATTGAGTTGTGCAATTTTTGCCTCAATAGATTTGATGCTTTGATCGTGTGAGGCACTATTTTGCACCAATGATTGAATAGAAGTCTCTAATCTTGCTGTAGATTGTGTAGATTGCTTTGGGAAAGCCTCTAGACTTCTTTCGAGCGAGCTAACCTTGTCATTATTAGGTTGAACAAAATTTTTTGGTGGGTAAGAAGTGTTAGGCACAAAATTGTTCACTTGATTAGGGTAAGGTTGCTGTTGGAAAGGTTGTTGAAATTGAGTTTGTGGAGGTGCTTGTTGCTGTGGAGGAGGAGGCCTTTGAAAATTGTTATTTCCTTGGAATTGTTGATTTTGGTTCCAAGCAAAATTTTGGTGGCTCTTCCATCCCGGATTGTATGTTGAAGAATATGGATCGTTTCTTTGTCGTTGCTGAAAGGCAGCATTGACTTGATCCTGTCCTTGAGTAGATGCAGTGTAAGGACATTCTTCTGTGAGATGTGATGGATCCAAACAAGAAGCACAAACTGTTAGTTATGTATATGCCCTAGAGGCCATTGTTGTACATATGATGTATATTATAATGGATGCTTGGTTATATATAGAGATGACTTTCTTGCTCGTCATGATAGTATGCTATTTGGTTTCACTTTATCTTAACATGTTGACTTGTATTGGTTTACTGTTTTACTCTCACATGTTGATAAAGCCCTTAGGATCTGTACTCGACTACTGGGACTATGATGAGATCATACTAGTGGGGCTGCGGTAGTCGATGAGTAGATCCTATAACTGTTCCTAGTCGAGAGTATATCGAGACAGGGCATCGATACACCAGAGTAGACTAGCGTATACGCATCTTGACCCATATGATGGGCGATGGATGATCCCATATCCATCGGTATTGGACATCAGAGATGGTGTACGGGTGCTCAGTAGAGACTGGGTACACTGGACGGACTCGCCGAGAACTCCCAGATGGTGATATACCACACGTCAGATGGCAGTTCTCCGGTGACACTGGTACAGGGTAGTCTGAAGACCCGAGATCGTCATAGAGTCTTGTGTGATTCCCACTGTGCTTTGATTTCCACCTTACCACGTCCAAGAGGGCGTGCAAAATGGTGGCTTTTGGGTACATTCCCGAATCACATGGAGGCAATGAGCGATAGGAGGGGATTCGTCTCTCCCGGTATAGGGAGTTGATGTTGTGCTGTGTTCGATTGGCTATAACTGGAAGTCCCTGGCCAAGGCTGATATAGAGATTTACTGGTAAGTGTTACTAGTAGTTTCTCGACCCGTTATGAGCCACACATCGACACGACTTATCGGTTACTGGGGTCTGACGTATACCACCCCTAGACTTGATATGCGACATATCAGACGAACAGACCGGACTGTACGGGAATGTTACTGGTTGGATTCACAGGAGAACGCACAGGCTAGCTTGTTGATCTTCTGATCGCTCAAAACCTGGGTGGCTGTTACGTTTAGCTGACCGCTTGCAGCTTGTGGGTGTTTGATATGATCATCACCTGCTACCGGAGTATTGACGATTCTTTAGAGTCCTACACAGAGGTTTCTTGGCTCAGGCGAAACGGAGTAGTGGCGCATATGTGATATGCGCAGGAGCGTGAATAATGCGATATGGGATACCGTATTATATTCTCGCGATATATGGATATGAACCGGGTCATCGGATCAAGTGTTGATTCGATGAATCGGTACATGATATATTAGTCGGTAATATTCGATATAGTCGGATCATCGATTCAAGTGTTGATTCGATGATTTAATGTATAATAATATATATGATATATTGTATTACATTATCTAATATTGGCTCTCTTTATTATTTCATTTTCTCAATGGATGATACATTGATATATATGCGATATATGTTAATTGTATTATTTTCTTTTGTTGCAAATATATAATATATATGTGATATATATTATTGTGACATGATATGATTAATTGTAAAACATGTTTAAGGATGATTAATTGAGGTTAGGGTTTGATTAGGGTTAGATGCTTCAAGTTCATTCTAGAAGCATTTTTCTTTTTGTCATGGTTGTGATATTTTGTGATGACACATTTTTAACTTAACCAAACCGTAACTCTAGTTGTTTCTCTACTCATTCTTAGCCATTCATCCTTGACCATGGTTATATATCAATCATATGTTTTATTTCTATTCATCACAAAAGGATTTTGATATGATCATTATCCATTATCTTCTTCTTCTTCTCTCTTGAAGAAGCTCTCTTGAAAATCCTAAAGTGATGATAAAATATGAGAAAATGATATAAAAAGAAAGCAAAATTACTACTCTCTCATCCTCATCTCATCTAGCCCTTGAGATTAGTGTGTTCATCTCATAAGAGTGAGAAAGCTTGAGTCGTAGCAACTTCAAGGTAGATCATCGGAGATTTGGAATACTTCGAGCTAGCATGGATCGTTCGAGTCGTGGAGCCTCTCATGAGTCCGGGAGATCGTGGATCACGGCAAAAGGACTTCTACTCGGAGCTTGTGAAGTGAAGGAGCGGACTACAAAGGTTGTAATCCCTCACACTTAGATAAAAGTTATCTTATTGCATGTTAAACCCTAATAATCTAGCAAAGATCCCGGATTTGGGTTGTTCGGCACGTCTAAATTTTTATCCGAGCATGTTTGATGCCTTTTGAACCTTCATAAGAGTGCCTAGGAACCCTACACAAACAGTTCGTGGAGGCACAACAGGGGCAGGAGAAGGTGCTGAGATTTTGGTCTCAAGCGCTTCTAGCTTTTTCGTAAGAGCGGCCATCTCGGCCTTCATAGCAATTGACATTTCTACTTGATGTATGCCTGCCATAGGTTGACCAATAAAAGAAGATGATGATGTGGTCTTGGTGCTCTCCCACTGAATTGTTTGTTCACTAAGATCCTCAAGAAACTGCCACGCTTCCTCACTAGACTTGGATAGAAAGTGACCTTGACAAATGTGTAGGGTTCCTAGGCACTCTCAAGAGGTCTCACAAGGCATCAACCATGCCAATTTCAAAAATTCTAGTTGCCGAGAAACCCGACTACGGATCGTTTGCTAGAAATCTAGGCGAAAATATAACTAGTTAACATTTAACTAAGAGATACGGAAATACAACCTTTGTAGATCCGGTGCTCCACCTCCTAAGCTCCGCAACGAAGTCTCCTCGGCTGTCCAAATCAAATCCGGGCTCTAGCGTCGGCTTCATCGGAGAACGAGCGGGCAAGGTCGTCGGCTTCGTGCCGAAGATGATCTACGTCGAGGCATCGCTAGATCAAGCTCCACCTTCACCAAACCTTGAAAACTTATGAAGGAAACACACTCTACTACTTGGCAAGAGGTAGAGGATGAAGAAATAGGAAGTGGGTAGACTTTAGATTTGGATTTCTCACTCATATTCATCAATCACCATTGATGACCTCAAGGTTTTCTTCTTGAGTTCAAGGAAGAAGAAGAAGAAAAAATGATATGATAAGTTCATTAAAAAATAAAAGAATAAATCAATCCTTATCATAACATGACCATAGTTAAGTGTAGAGAACTAATCATGGTTCAATGCAATGGTTAGGGTTAAGCTAAAATACAAAATGGTCAAAGTCTTCATGAAGCTTCAACAAGCTTCCAAACAAAGCCACCATTTTGCATTATGCTTATCATTTTCCAAAATGAATAAACAAATAAATAAATAGATATGAAAATGAAAACCCTAACCATTACATAACCATGGTTTAAACTTTACACAAAACACAAGTTAGCATGCATCATCAAACATGATACATACAAGTGTACAAAAGTATATCACATATACAATGTGCACAAACCAAGTGAGAAAATCCGTTTAAAGTGAACCAATACTAGTTAGTGCAAAGTAATATATCAAATATATAATTATGCATTAAATCATTAAATCAACACTTGATTCAATGATCCGGTCATGTCGCACACAACCGACTAGTATTCAATGTATCGGCTTATCGAATCAATACTTGATTCGATAACTAGGTTATATCGCATACAACCATTCGATACATTCATTGCGAGAATAGAATACGGTATCACATACACGCATTATTCTCGGTCCCGCACATATCTCATATGCGCTCCTATTTCGTTTCGCTTGAGCCAGGAAACCTCTATGTAGGACTCTAAAGAATCGTCAATACGCCGGCAGCAGGTGATGATCATATCAAACACCCACAAGCCGCAAGCGGTCTGCTAAACGTAACGGCCACCCGGGTATTGAGCGATCTGAAGATCGACGAGCAAGCCCGCTCACACTCCAGTGAATCCAACCAGTAACACTACCGTACAGTCCGGTCTGATCGTCTGATCTGTCGCATATCTCGCCTAGGGGTGGTAAACGTCAGACCCCAATAGCTCGATAAGTCGTGTCGATATGAGGTCTATAACTGTTCGAGAAACTACTGGTAACACTTACCAGTAAATCTCAGCAACCCTGGCCAGGGATTTCCTGTTATAGCCAATCGAACACAGTGAAACATCAACCCCCTATACCGGGAGAGACGAATCCCCTCCTATCGCTCATTGCCTCCATGTGAATCGGGACTGTACCCAAAAACCACCGTTTTGCACGCCCTCTTGGACGTGGTAAGATGGAAATCAAAGCACAGTGGGAACCACACAAGACTCTATGAGGATCTCGGGTCAACAGACTACTCTGTACCAGTGTCACCAGAGAACTGCCATCTGACGTGAGGTATAATACCATCTGGGAGTTCTCGGTGAGTCCGTCCAGTGTACTCAGTCTCTACTGAGCACCCGTATATCATCTCTGATGTCAAACACCAATGGATATGGGATCATCCATCGCCCATCTGTATGGGCCGAGAAGGTATACGCTAGTCAACTCTGGTATATCGATGCCCCGTCTCGATACACCCACGACTAGGGACTTTGAAGGATGTACTTATGGACTACCATGTCCCCACTAGTATGATCCGCATCATAGTCCAGGTAGTCAAGTACAGATCCTAAGGGCTTTACCAACATGTAACAGAGAGACAATCAGTATACACGTTAAGGTAAAGATCAACCAGATAGCATACTATCATGTCGAGCAAGAAAGTCCTCCCTATATATGTCCCAGCATCCACTACAATATACATCCTATGTACAGTAATGGCTTCTAGGGCATACATATAACTAACAATCTCCCACTTGCACTAGGGCCATCTGATAGCAGTGGTTGTAGTATCTCATACTCAACCATCCCATAAAAGTCTCTCTCTGGGAACAGGCCTTTGTGAGTGGATCCGCTGTGTTGTCCTCTGAGTCTACTCTCCTAATCTCGATCTCCCTGGAGATCAACCATCTCCATGATCAAGTGATACTGCCTTAGAATATGTCTGGATCACTGATGGGACCGGCGTTCCTTGGCATAATCCACAACTCCATTGTCACACAATGGGAGGAACTAAGTTCATCTCATGAACCAATATACACCCAGACAGCCACTTTGGTAGCATCTTAAGTAGCGATGTATCCAGCCTTTATCGTCTAGTATGCCACGGTATCTAGCTTGGAACTCTTCCAACATACCGTCCCTTTACCGAGGGTAAAGACAATGCCTGTGACTGACATTCAGTCGTCTTTATCACCCTGGAACACTTCCAGTGATTCTCCCCAGGGTCGATTGATACCTTCTCACTACAACTAGTGAGAATCCTAACATCCATTTAGATCTATCTCATAGATCCAAAACCTAGGATTTAGTAGGTATCACTTTGATCCTATATGGAGAATCTTTGTGATAAGCGGAGATTGATCGAGCGTAGCATAGGAAACTCCTTCCCTATCAAGAGTATGTCATCCACGTGCTCTACAAGGATCACCACCATACTCCCTACTACCTTTTTGTATATACAAGGTTCATCTACCATTTTGATGATGTCAAACTGTTTGACTAATCCATCAAAACAGATGTTCCAACTCCGCGATGCCTGCTTTATCCTATAAAGCATCTTGCACACGTTTCCGCTGCTCCTACTGTCTACGAAGCCCTCTGGCTGTGTACTTATAGACGCTCTCTTCCAAAACATCATTTAGAAAAGCAGTCATGACACCCAACCACCCGATATCGTAGTCATGGTATGTAGCTGTGACAAGTAGGATCTGGATGGACTTAAGCATAGATCCTTAGAAAAAGGTTTCATTATGATCCATATCTGGTCAATTATGCAAACCTTTAACAAGTCTAGCTTTGAAAGTCTCAACTTTTCCATCTACACCAAGTAATCTTCTCAAGATATACTTGCTCCTGATGGGGATTTAACCCTTCAGATATAGCAACCAAAGTCCATACTTTGTTGGTGTATAAGGATTCCATCTCAGATCGCTAAACATCCAGCCATTCTTACAGAGTCATACTCTCGATGGCCTGCTCGAAGCTAGTTGGGTCATCATCTCATGATGCAATCCTCGCTCCCACTGTCATAGAGAAAACGAAGTATCTCTCAGGTGGGTGAGGAACCCTACTAGATCGGCGGAGAGGCTGAGGTTCATTGGTAACTATTGAATCCTTTGGTTCTTTCAAATCATCTTTTGTAGTTTGCATAGCTGGAACCTTTCCAGTTCTACATTACAGACCTTGCCTCGAGCTTGTCCGGATTTTGCTTTTAGACATAGGCCGGTCAACCCCAAATCTTAACTAACTTAAGATATGGGCTCTTCCCTTTCCATATCATATATAAAGTGGTAGGCAACTGATTTGATATGAACCCTATTCAATAGGTATGCATCTTTTCAAGTGCATAACTCCTAAAAAGAAATAGGTAACTCAGTAGTACTCATCATAGAGCACACCATATTAAATAGGGTGTATCTGCTCCGCCCCGATATACCATCGTGCTATGGTGTATACGGAGGAGTAATGCTGAGAGAGAATCTCATTCTCCTTTAGAATAGTCCAGGAATTCCGTACTCAAGTATTCTCCTCCCTGATCACATCAAAGGACATAATACTTTTACCCGTATTTTGGTTCTCTACTTCTAACTTATATTCTGTGAATATCTCAAAAGGTTCGGACTTGTGTTTCAGCAGGAACATAGGTCTGAATCTTGAGAGATTATCAGAGAATGTAACGAAGTACATAGAACCCGTCTTGGCATGTGTAGACAGGGGACCTTACATACATCAACATGTATCATCCCAAGAGTTTACTAACTCTTTCTCTGTTTCCAATAAACGAAGCTATGGTCATTTTATCTTTGTGACATGACTGGCGAGTTTCACAAGATGTAAATTCAAACTAATTTAAATATGCATCTTTATGTAACTCTAGCTAGTCGGGTCGCATTGACATGACCTAGTCTACAATACCTCAAGAAGGATTCGTTCATTTCTGAACTCTTCCTCTTGTGTGTGTTCCGTATACTAAGAACTGTGGTTTGATTTAGAACATCAATGCTTTTAGATAACGTGCCTGAACCGATCAACTTTTGATATAGGAAATGTTCAAAACATTATCCAACAATACAAAATTTTATCATTTCTTTACTAATAAAGAGACTGATATGATTTTGTATATCAGGTTCAGTATCTAATAACATTCGTTCAGAATCAATGTATTGTAATACAGGATGACAGTGACCAACAGACTTGGCTGCAACTCTTGCCCCGTTTTCTGCCTCATGAAACTTATCACCCGTTCTCAGTTCTCTATCTATCTGTAGCCCTATGTAACAGATTACATATCTGGGATCCTGATCTGGTATCACATACCCAGGACGTAGAGGATACAGAGAAACAGTTCTTTGTAATGAACACACCCGAAGATGATGCATCAGCATGCACTCTCTTCGTTTGGGCGGCACGGGAATTCTGGTAATCCCCTATTTCCTGCTCGGTCTTATAACAATTATAAGTTGGAGCGGGACCAACGTTCCCCAGCTCAGTATAACAAGCGGGTTCGGTCAATATTCCGTATTAATATCTTGATTAAGGCGTGATATGGTCGCTACCTGGAGAGAGAGAGAAGAAAACACTCAGCGTGCGCTCTGTCAAGAATAGATTGGTTATTATTTTATCTAATCAGGATGGCTCCCACTGCTTTTTATCAAATCTTCCTTCAAACCCTAAAAGAAAAGACTAGCCGGGATTAATTACACACTACAAGTTCGCCAATCTTTCAGCCAGGCTAGTGTCGGTACTTTGAGGGAGGTCCCCCGTGCTTTCGCACGAACCTAATTAATGTAAACCTCGTTTTCCCAGAGGCGTAACCTCGTTGACACCTTTCTAGACACCTACTTGATCGGCTTATTGTAATGTATAAAACTTTCCCAGGAGTAACACTTACTCGCAGCGGGTATCGGGATCCAACTATCTCATAGAAGGTATGCAATCTCATTGCAAATTTCAACACTTGAAATTCCCGATAATATTTTGCCCCTAGCGTCCTATGACCTTGACGCAGGCCAACAAACCATAGTCCGCTAGTCAAGTTCAACCCGTCATTTCCTGATTGAATTAAACCCACCCGCACGACCCTTGACGCAGGCCAACAAAGTCGCACGACTACCCTAATCCAATCACATCATATGCTTATGCAGATAAGCACCCGTTAGCTACCGCACACTACGCCTTGACGCAGGCCAACAAACGTAGCACGAATACTAACTACTACGTATCTGAAATGACGGAGGGCTACGAAAGGTTTTTCTGAAAACCTATTGCGTAATGAACTTGATATCGTTGTAGGATCGAATGAATTTTGAAATGGAGTGCTTTTGAGGCTTTTCTAGTTTTGCTAAAGGAGTCACTCCCGGTGAAGGGATCGTCGGTCCTTTCCTCGTCGAATGAGGTGCGGGATATATCACATATATCACTGTGCAAAGCAGAACTCTTAAAAGCTATCAAAAGACAAACCGAGTGTGTAGCATCTGCCAGTTATTGCTAAAGGAGTCACTCCCGGTGAAGGGATCTTGGTCCTTTCCTTATCGAATAAGGTGCAGGATATATCACATATACCGCTGTGCAAAGCAAGAACTGTAGCTACCTGTTTTATTTTGAAATTCGATTCTACAACATCTTAGGTTTCTTTTATTTCATTAATCACATTAATGAAGTCCCATCATTTAAGTAGCTAAACATCACAGATAAATACGACGTACACTTATGCCATCCGCATTCGCCTCGATGTCCCCTCGTGCACCGTTAGGTTAGGTAACTAACGGCAGAGCAGGGCAGGGCTAGCGCGGGTGTAAAACATAAGTAACATCTATATAATATATCATATATACTATATAAAGTATCTATCAAAGAACATCACAGATATCGCAGCAGAAGAATCATATGAAATATTGGATATACTAGGACGTCCGTGTTTTCAATACGAGCCAGTATAAAACACGGATTCCACGGTCGTGATGAATAGCCAAACCCACACCCCTAGACCCCTACGAGAGCGGCAAGCAACCCTACCAATTTTAGAGTTAGGAGACCCGGACTCGACTCCTCGAGTTGGTCTCCCACTGGACTCCAGAACCCGGTTACTTGTGCCCTCCTCCTTGGGTCTATCCTAGTGCGGAAAAGTAAAAAATATACAAACGGTGACAACTTCCGCAACCTGGAAGCGCCCCAATAAAAGAATATTACATACAAGTTTTTACATGAATGAAAATGAAAAACACTCATCTCACATAAAAACCCCCGGCTATTCAAACACGACGATCCAATATAACATATCCAGCAACACATAACATCACATGTCATCAACGTAAGTAAATATGTCCATCCCAATTGTCGTTGACATATAGCAACGAAACCGGCGATATCACATATTACACTTACGGTCACAGAAAAGTAAGTGTAAAACTACAACAGTTGGAATCTGCAACCACCTCAGACATCGCATGCCTGACCAAATGAATTACTTAGACATCGCATGCCTAACAATTATAAACCCCGCATTTTAGTCTCAAAATCGAAAACACTTTTCAATATCAAGTCGGGCAATTCAACAAGATTCCCGACATCCTGATCGAATGCTCGTCGCAAACTTCAGTAGACGGCTGCACCCCCGATACCGTCGACGAAGTGCACCAAGGCGGAACACCACAGCCGCGAGCACCCGAACGGATGCTTTCGGCGACGGGGTTCTCCTACGGTCACTTGGTCGGGGCTATGGGGTGAGGCTGTCTATTAAGTTTACCCGGCGAGTATCCGCGTACGCTACGTGATTGCGACGGACTTTTGATCACATCAAAATTCCGTGGCAACCGATCAAGTGAGACTAAAGTGCCATGTTTATAACATTCATTCAGTTATCTCATAACTTCTTGTGAATTCCAATTATTGTATCCCATTCCAGATAAATAGAAAATGTTAAACTTTCCGATCGAACAATCGAACACCCAAGTTTTCCCGAAACATCAACACATGAAATAAGTCTAACAACATTCAGTTCGTGCCTCAGTACCAACGGTCCAGCCGTAGAAGGGTCAAGCCAACGCCTCACATGTGGCACGCCGTACTGCCCCAAACCCGAAGGTTCAAAGGGCAGTTCAAGACGGTCACATAATCGAGTTAAGGTTTGTTGTCTTCTAGAGGGACCATCGAGTTACTTGCACTACTTAGAACGTCGTTAAACTACGGAAAAATCCAACACTTGGAAATTTCCCGACAGGGGAAAAATTGGGTATTTATATCCGGTCGAACTTTTTAACATATTCTAAAATTTATCCGGAAAGCCACATAGACAAAATCTGATAAACCCGATCGAATCATCGAAGCTCCAAAACATCCCAGATTATTCAACTCTTGAATAAATATTAAAAATACCCAGAGAACTCAGCACAGAAATCTGAGAATTACTGTGAAAAACAAAATAAACAAAACGACAAAACTGCCGCGGAACCGCCGCACGAGGCATGCTCGTGCCGCGGATCCGCGGCTCATTGATGGAATTAGTCCATCGAAATTCACAGTAACTCTTAGATTATCCTTCTTGTTTCTATGCATATTTTTAATGTGGAAAAATGCACAGTTTTGAAAAAAGGACAGAGAGCACTTTTGAGTTGGGGTTTCGGGTTCGTTTGGGTTTCAAACTTCGTCTGGACTTCGCCTAAGGCTCTAGCTAGGCTCTGATACCACTGTAGGGTTCCTAGGCACTCTCAAGAGGTCTCACAAGGCATCAACCATGCCAATTTCAAAAATTCTAGGTGCCGAGAAACCCGACTACGGATCGTTTGCTAGAAATCTAGGCGAAAATATAACTAGTTAACATTTAACTAAGAGATACGGAAATACAACCTTTGTAGATCCGGTGCTCCACCTCCTAAGCTCCGCAACGAAGTCTCCTCGGCTGTCCAAACCAAATCCGGGCTCTAGCGTCGGCTTCATCGGAGAACGAGCGGGCAAGGTCGTCGGCTTCGTGCCGAAGATGATCTACGTCGAGGCATCGCTAGATCAAGCTCCACCTTCACCAAACCTTGAAAACTTGTGAAGGAAACACACTCTACTACTTGGCAAGAGGTAGAGGATGAAGAAATAGGAAGTGGGTAGACTTTAGATTTGGATTTCTCACTCATATTCATCAATCACCATTGATGACCTCAAGGTTTTCTTCTTGAGTTCAAGGAAGAAGAAGAAGAAAAAATGATATGATAAGTTCATTAAAAAATAAAAGAATAAATCAATCCTTATCATAACATGACCATAGTTAAGTGTAGAGAACTAATCATGGTTCAATGCAATGGTTAGGGTTAAGCTAAAATACAAAATGGTCAAAGTCTTCATGAAGCTTCAACAAGCTTCCAAACAAAGCCACCATTTTGCATTATGCTTATCATTTTCCAAAATGAATAAACAAATAAATAAATAGATATGAAAATGAAAACCCTAACCATTACATAACCATGGTTTAAACTTTACACAAAACACAAGTTAGCATGCATCATCAAACATGATACATACAAGTGTACAAAAGTATATCACATATACAATGTGCACAAACCAAGTGAGAAAATCCGTTTAAAGTGAACCAATACTAGTTAGTGCAAAGTAATATATCAAATATATAATTATGCATTAAATCATTAAATCAACACTTGATTCAATGATCCGGTCATGTCGCACACAACCGACTAGTATTCAATGTATCGGCTTATCGAATCAATACTTGATTCGATAACTAGGTTATATCGCATACAACCATTCGATACATTCATTGCGAGAATAGAATACGGTATCACATACACGCATTATTCTCGGTCCCGCACATATCTCATATGCGCTCCTATTTCGTTTCGCTTGAGCCAGGAAACCTCTGTGTAGGACTCTAAAGAATCGTCAATACGCCGGCAGCAGGTGATGATCATATCAAACACCCACAAGCCGCAAGCGGTCTGCTAAACGTAACGGCCACCCGGGTATTGAGCGATCTGAAGATCGACAAGCAAGCCCGCTCACACTCCAGTGAATCCAACCAGTAACACTACCGTACAGTCCGGTCTGATCGTCTGATCTGTCGCATATCTCGCCTAGGGGTGGTAAACGTCAGACCCCAATAGCTCGATAAGTCGTGTCGATATGAGGTCTATAACTGTTCGAGAAACTACTGGTAACACTTACCAGTAAATCTCAGCAACCCTGGCCAGGGATTTCCTGTTATAGCCAATCGAACACAGCGCAACATCAACCCCCTATACCGGGATAGACGAATCCCCTCCTATCGCTCATTGCCTCCATGTGACTCGGGACTGTACCAAAAAACCACCGTTTTGCACGCCCTCTTGGACGTGGTAAGATGGAAATCAAAGCACAGTAGGAACCACACAAGACTCTATGACGATCTCGGGTCAACAGACTACTCTGTACCAGTGTCATCAGAGAACTGCCATCTGACGTGAGGTATAATACCATATGGGAGTTCTCGGCGAGTCCGTCCAGTGTACCTAGTCTCTACTGAGCACCCGTATATCATCTCTGATGTCAAACACCAATGGATATGGGATCATCCATCGCCCATCTGTATGGGTCGAGAAGGTATACGCTAGTCTACTCTGGTATATCGATGCCCCGTCTCGATACACCCACGACTAGGGACTTTGAAGGATGTACTTATGGACTACCATGTCCCCACTAGTATGATCCGCATCATAGTCCAGGTAGTCAAGTACAGATCCTAAGGGCTTTACCAACATGTAACAGAGAGACAATCAGTATACACGTTAAGGTAAAGATCAACCAGATAGCATACTATCATGTCGAGCAAGAAAGTCCTCCCTATATACGTCCCAGCATCCACTACAATATACATCCTATGTACAGTAATGGCCTCTAGGGCATACATATAACTAACAAAATGGTTTCTAGCGATTGCTTTGTTGCCGGGTTCAATCCCTCGTATAATGTTTGGCAAAGTTGCCAACTTTCGATCCCATGGTGAGGGCATTGAACGAGTAGGTCTTTGAATCTTTCAAAACATTTCCAAAATGGTTCAGAAGGTTGCTGTGAAAATTGTATAATCTCATTACGGATTCTAGCAGTTTTGTGATGAGGATAGAACTTTTTAAGAAAAGCTTTCACAAACTCGTCCCAATTTCTAATTGAATGTGATGCGGTCTGTATAGCCACTTCTCGGCTAGGTCACATAAGGTGAAAGGAATGACCCTTAGCCTTATAGCGTCATCACTTAATTGGGTCGTTTTCATCATAGCGCAAACGTTTTGGAATTTATTGATAAAGATATATGCATCTTCGGATTCGAAACTATGAAACTTAGGCAGCATATTGATGAAGTGGGGTTTGATCTCAAAATTGTCCCCATTGGCCGGTGGTGGTGAAAGACAGGTAGGTTAAGAAGTGCGGACAGGGTAGAAGAGATCCTGGAGCGCGACTCATGTGGGCGCTTCAACAGGCGGGTGATTCGGGTTATTCGCACCTAACGGAGGTGGGATCATTCCCGTCGGTAAGGTGTTGTTAGGATTGTATCCCGACATACCTTCGGAAGAAGAATGTGATGGTGAAAGTGAAGAAGTGGACAGGATTTCGACTTCGGAGTCGAAAGGTTCGTCGGTCGGTACCAACGAAACACGGACTAATCGGGCGCTAGTGTCCCTAGTCCAACCGGACATACACTAAAAGGGTTAGTGTAGTCAAAAGATGAAAGACAGAGTGTGGAGGTAAGAAAACGTCAATGAGAAGAAGTGGTGTAAGTGAGTGCGAAGATTCTTTAGCGACAAGTTGCATGTTTTGAAAAGATTTTTCCTTTTTCTTTTTCTTTTTGTGTGCTTTTGCAAAAAGATTTTTGAAAAGAGACTTGTGACACAATTGCAATTAACCACACATGCACAATAAGGCCTAGATCTAGGGTCACCTAGGTTAGCTAGACAGCTCCTAACTGTTCCAAAGGGCTAGAGATAGGACCTCAAACCGCCTCTTCACCGCCAATTGCGGCCAGGTAAGTGCCAGGTAAGTGGGAAGGAACCACACTGTGGGCCTAATTAAAAACCACTAGCCTTGACACACTTGCCTAGGCACCGCAAAGTCAGGTTAGGATAAACGGCCGATGCCTATACTAGTCCTCTGTCCTATTGAGCGCGACGTCCTTAGGGCCGAGTCTAATATTTTTTAATTAAGAGTGGTCAATGCAAATGCTTTAAGTGATTTCTGGGGTCTTGGGAAGGGTGATGAAATCCCCACCCAATCTGAATTGGTCAATAGCCCCTTAAAGTCAGATTAAAGTATACAAAGCAGTAAATCACTTGCAATCAATTTGCTATTTAGCGCGGCGCAAAGAATCCTGCAGAAAATCAATTATTGGAAGGGGGAGGAAAATTTTTAGCGCAAAGAATCCTGCAGAAAATTTGGCAAAAGATATATGGGGATTTGCAGAGGGAAGAATGAGGAAACAAACAGTGCAAAAATTGCGCAGAGAACTCCACAGATGACCGCGAAATCGCGGTTTTGACAGGGGTAATGCGGCGAGATCGCGGTGCAATGGAGGCTTCAGGTGTCCAAATTTTCTCAGCTTCTCTGTACTCTCAAGCTCCTCCTGTTTTGATATATCTTTTTTTGTTTTTTGCCTTCTGTGTTGTTTCAGATCCGTCAACCCTGCAAAGATTCACAAAAGAAAACCCTTCAAACAATAAAAGATGATAGAATTTTTATATTTTTGATTTTTTTCAGATTTTTATGATTTTTTATATTTTATATTAACCCGAAATTACAAAAAGAAAATTTTACGCCATCCCCGGCCACAGCGCCATTTGATTTAGAGAGGTTTTATCGATCAAAAAATATTTACCGCAATCAAGAACGGCGTCGCATGAAGCTCGCAGGTGAATACGGGTCGGTCCACAGGGATGTTATAAATCTCCTTTAAGTTCTTAGGAGTTAATTCCAAATGGTGTTTAATCTTATAATTAAACCTAAAAATTGAAGTTGTGTGACACTAAGATTAGAAACTTGCTAGGATTAGGTTTAGGGAAAATTTGGTAAACAAAGATCTACACCTCTTTTCAATGCCTTTAATTGAAAATATCATATTAGTGTTATGGTAAATCTTAATAAAGGGGATTAGGATGATTGGGAAGATGATTCTTCCTCTAGATCCTTGTCCTTCCTTTCTTAATCTTTACCCTAACCTCCATGGAAAACCTTAAAATCCAGGCCTTTAGACTACGGAATCACCGTTACCTCGAGGGTAGAGTGCCGTAGGGAGCGGAATAAGAAGGTATGCATGGAGTTCTAATGTTCATAAAATATTGGCAAAGAAAAGAGATGAGAGATCTTCATCTTTCAAATCCTTCCCTATTCCTAACCCTAACAAGCGAGGAAACTACTCGCTCATTGAGGGGATTAAGAAAGACATGAATTTTGTTTTGTTTTTATTAAAGAGAAGAAACATCTATTGCAAGTTAATAAAATTCCAAACTAAATTAAACTTAGGCAAGAAAATAATTTACCTAAGGCAGATATAAAAAAACTATAACTAGGGCAAGAAAAATAACCTACTTACGATTGATGTGCTCCAAACTTCAAAGAAAACAGAATTTTATTGATGAATAGAGGCATAAGAAAATACAAGGGTTTGGGTTCTATTTATAGGATATAGAAACCCTAGGTTTACAATTGCTCCGCATGTCTAAAATTACAAATATATCCCTAGAAAATCTTTCCAAAGCCGCCAGAACATTATGGTAAAAATTCTCTGAGTGAGGGCTTCATATGGCCGCGGAACCGCGGCAATGGTGGGCTTGGGCCGCGGTTCCGCGGCCCTTTGATGGGTTCAGAGGATCATTTTTATATGGGCTTCTTCAGGTTTCTTTGGGCATTTCATTTCTTCAGTTTTTTCTTCATTTGGGCTTCTACATTGATTCCAGATCTTCAGTGAACACTTTGCAATGGATCTTTTAACCGTTTCGCCTTGACATTTTGGATCTTGCGTTGCCTTGTTGATTGTGAACTGTTCTTCTTCTAGGCTTTACTAAGATCTTCCTATTTGTTGGTCAAAAATCCTTCTTTTGTGTCGTCTTTTGTGTTTTTCACTGTTTTCGCTCCAAGAACCTGTAACCTGTAACATGTAGCAGACATGGGTCAAAAGCACCTGTTTTTATTCTTAAATGCATAAGAACGGGGGATATAAAATGCAATATTATGTTATGAACAGCTTGCTAAACCTAGAACTCTAGAGTTGGTAGAGAAGAGTTTTAGTGGTTTTACCTCAATAGCTCATGCTTCTCAACACATGAGACATGAGAGCTTTGAGAGAGAGGAAGAGGATGAGCTTTGGATGAGAGAGGATGAGCAACTGAGAATGGTACAATTTTACAACCATTCTCTCATATTAGGAATTATGATAATAATAATAATAATTAAGAAAAGGTGTGATGGTTAGTTTATGAATGACCATTATCATTTCATTCATTAAATGCATTTCGCAAAGAACAAGAAGTATGTTTGAAAAGAAATGATGATGGTCAACAAGTCCACTATGGTCAACAAAGTCAACAAGTCAACAAAAGTCAAATGTTCAACTCAACCATGGCACAATAATCCTTAATTAATATTATTAATCATATTTCCCATTCTCATTAGGGTTTAGAAAAAGTCAACGGTCAACAACCCTAATGAGAATCCTCTGCTTCTGCCTCTGTCAACTGTGCATACACACCCGCATCCGTGTTTCGAGGAACTCGAATACAATGAGATAAAACCAATCCCAAAACATATACTAGGATCTGGCTTAAACCAAAGCCCGCTAGTAATAACTGCCCGGACACCAAACATGCACAAGTGCGCGGATGTGAACGAACCCTGTCGCAAAACCATGCGACCTCTACTCTGTTTTGCCCAAAAGCGAATAGCCCTCTATGTGGGACTCTAATGACTCGATACTACGTTGGCAGTGGGTTTAACCACAGGCCGCAAGCGGTACTAGCTGTACATAACGGTCCCCAGGTAGATGCCGATAAGAAGACTGATGAGGTGAACCCATCCGAACTCCTACTGAGCCTAAATGTGACAATCTCCGTACAGTCCGGTCTGTTCGTTTGAGAGTATCGCATGTCGGGCCTAGGGGGCGGTAAACTTCAGTCCTCTAATGGCGGTGCAAGTCATGTCGGAGTGTAGCCCAGAACACACTGAGATAACACTGGAAATGCTAATAGTATATCTCGCTTGCCCTGGCTTGGGACTTTGTGTAATGGCTCTCCTAGACACAGCGCGATATCAACCCCCAATACTGGGTGAGATGAATCCTGTCTAACCGTCACTGTCTCCAAGTGCTTCGGGACTGCACCCAACTACTACCTGTTTGCACGACTCATTTGAGCCGTTGTTGGATAGTAATCTAAGAACAGTTGGAACACACTCGAGGCGAAGTGACAGTGTCAAGTCAACGGACCACGCTGTACTCATGTCACCTGGGAACTGATAACTGACGATAGGTATAATACCAAACCAACAGTTCCCAGCGAGTCCTGTCAAGTGTACTCGTAACCTAACGAGAACCTGCATACTATCTCCAGTACGACATACTGATGGCTGTGGGACAGACCATCTCCCCTCCTGAGATGAGAAGCATATACACTAGTCTACTCTGGAGTATCGATGCCCTGTCTCGATAATCCTACAACTAGGGACCTGTATAAGGATGTGCTTGTAGATTACCCAGCCCCCGCTAGTATGATTGCCATCACAACGCTGGTAATCAAGAAAAGATCCTAAGGGCTCCACTAATGTGTATAGGCGATATGCTAAAAGAAACACAAGCACACATTAAAGTAGAAACAAACCAAGTAGCATACTACTATTTCGAGCAAGATTGTCTATACAACTGTGAATATCCCAAGCTTCCATCAAGTAATATACAAACTAGTATGATACAGTAATGGCCTCTAGGGCATATAAACTAACAATCTCCCACTTGCACTAAGGCCATGTACTGGCGTATCGAAGACCTATCATCTCGATCAGCCGCTCGAACTGAGTCTGGGGTATAGCCTTCGTGAATGGATCTGCACTGTTATCTTCTGTAGCAACCCTCCGAACCTCGATCTCCCGGAGATCCACGATCTCCTTGATTAGGTGATACCTCCTCAAGATGTGTCTGGACTACTGATGGGACCTGGGTTCCTTCACTAAAGCTATAGCCCCGTTGTTGTCACAATACAGAGGTATTGGATCAACAATGGACGGAACCACCTGAAGTTCAGTCAAGAACTTCCTCATCCAGACGGCTTCTTTTGCGGCATCAGATGCAGCGATATATTCCGTTTCCATCGTCGAGTCAGCAACAGTTTCCTGTTTGGAACTCTTCCAACACACCGCCCTTCCATTGAGGGTAAAGACATAACTCGACATGGATTTGGAGTCATCCTTGTCACTCTGGAAGCTGTAGTCAGCAAAGTCTTCCATCTGGAGGTCTTTTCTGCCGTAAACCAAAAACATGTCCTTAGTCCTTCTTAGGTACTTTAGAATGTTCTTTACCGCTATCCAGTGCTTCTCCCCAGGGTTTGACTGATACCGGCTTACCGCACTCAGTGCATAAGCTACATCTGGTCAGGTACACAACATCGCATACATTATAAAGCCTACCGCAGAAGCGTAGGGTATAATAGACATGCGATCCCTTTCCAAATCAGTTTTGGGAGACATCTCTTTGGAGAGGGTGATCCCGTGACAAGCCGGTAGATTACCGCGCTTGGAATCTTCCATACTGAACCTTTTCAGTATGGTGTCGATGTACCTTGACTGTGAAAGTCCTAATATCCTCTTGGACCTATCACGATGGATCCGGATCCCCAGAATGTAAGAGGCATCACCCAGGTGTTTCATGGAGAACCTGTGTGACAAGAACCCTTTGACAGATTGTAGCATAGGAATGTCATTTCCTATCAAGAGAATGTCATCTACGTATAAAACGAGGAATACGACAGTTCGTGCTACAATTTTACTATAGATGCATGGTTCATCTGGATTTTTGATAAAGCCAAATTCTTTGACTGTCTCATCAAAACAGATGTTCCAAGTCCACGATGCCTGCTTCAGTCCATAAATGGACTTAAGCAACATGCACACTTTCCCACTGCTCCCACTCTGAATGAAACCCTCTGGCTGGTCCATATAGACACACTCCTCTAAATTTCCATTTAGAAAGGCGGTCTTTATGTCCATCTGCCAAATCTCATAATCGTGGAAGGCAGCAATGGCAAGAAGGATCCGAATGGATTTGAGCATAGCCACTGGAGAAAAGGTTTCATCATAGTCCAAACCAGGTCTTTGACGAAAACCCTTTGCAACATGTCTATCCTTATAGGTCTCAACCTGTCCATCTACACCAATCCTCTTTTTGAAGATCCATTTGCAGCCTACGGGTTTTACCCCTTCTGGAGCAACGTCTAAAGTCCATACTTTGTTGGTGTACATAGACTCCATTTCAGTCCGCATTGCATCCAGCCATTTTTCCGAGTTAACGCTTTGAATGGCCTGCTGGAAGCTAGTCGGCTCATCATTATCAATGATGCAATCCTCTCTATCCCCGTCTATGAGAAAACCGTAGTATCTCTCGGGCAGATGAGACTGCCTACTACTCCTGCGGAGCGGTGCAGGAATGTCCTGTTCTTTCGAACCCTCTGGTTCCACTAAGCTTTCAGTAATAGCTTGTCGTTCTGGAATTTCATCTAGTTCTATTGCGCTCCCACGTGTTTCTTTTTCTAAGAACTGATGTTCCAGAAAGTGGGCATGACGAGAGAGAAAAACCTTTTGTTCTTCTGCATAATAGAAAAGATACCCCCTGGAGTTCTTTGGGTATCCCACAAACTTGCACTGTACTGAGCGTGCCTCGAGTTTGTCCGCTTGCTGCTTTTTGACAAAAGCTGGACATCCCCAAATCTTCAGATATTAAAGATAAGGTTTCTTCCCACTCCACATCTGATATGGTGTGGTAGGCACAATCTTAGTTGGAACTCGGTTCAAAAGATATGCAGCTGATTCTGGTGCATATCCCTAGAAAGATCGTGGCAACTCAGCGTTACTCATCATGGAACGTACCATATCCAATAGGGTTCGGTTCCTTCTTTCCGATACACCATTATGTTGTGGGGTGTATGGAGGAGTAAGTTGAGAGAGAATTCCATTCTCTTTTAGGTAACCCAGGAACTCGGCACTCAAGTATTCACTACCTCGATCTGATCATAGTGTCTTGATACTTTTGCCTGTTTGTTTTCCTACTTCATTCTTGTATTCCTGGAATTTTTCGAAGGCTTCAGATTTATGCTTCATTAAGAAGACATGCCCGAACCTTGAAAAATCACCCGTAAAAGTAATGAAGTAAGAATAACCACTTCGCGCGTGTGTAGACATTGGACCGCATACATCGCTGTGTAAGAGTCTCAAGAGCTCGCTCGCTTTTACTCCATGTCCAGTGAACGGAGTCTTTGTCATCTTTCCTTTGAGACATGATTGACAAGTTGCATATGATTGATATTCGAACGGATCCAAATATCCTTATTTATGTAACTTAGTCAACCTTCTCTCATTGATGTGACCCAGTCTACAATGCCATAAGAAAGCATGATTTATTTCTGGAGACTTTCTTTTGTGTGTATTCTGGACATTGAAAATCTGTGGTTGGTTCAATACGTATATACCGTTGCTTAATGTACCCAACCCAATCAGAACATGATTAAGGTGAATGTTTACAACATTGCTTACAAATGCAAAATCATAACCTTCTTTAGACATTAAAGATACAGATATGATATTACAAGTCGCACTGGGTACAAAATAACAATCACGCAAAACCAAAACATGTCCATCTGACAATCCCAACTGATGGTCCCCCACGGACTCAGCATCCATGCTAGCTCCGTTTGCAACTCTGAGGGTCATATCACCTGCCTTCAAAACCCTACGCTTTCTCAGTGCCTGCAAAGAATTACAGATATGAGATCCTGATTCGGTATCCAATACCTAGGTAGTAGAGTTTATTGATAGACAGTTTCCAATAACATACACACCTGAAGCCGAAGCCACAACTTGCTTCGGGTCCTGGTTCTTGGCCTTTCAAGCCCTGCAATCTTTCTTCCAGTGTCCTTTCTTATGACAATAAAAGCACTCTTCTTTTCCCACAAGCTGTCCCGCTACCTTTGCCATTTTTGCCTTTCCCTTGGCTTCCACTTTACTAACACAGCCCCTTGGTTGGTGGGGGCTTTCTTCTTCTTTCCTTTGGCTTTCGCCTTGGACTTAGAAGATGAAGGTCCTCCAACAGACAAAGCGGGTGTTTCCCTTACTTTCTTCAGGGTGCCCTATGCACTCCTCAACATGTTAAGGAGTTCCGAAAGTTCAACTTTCTTTCCTTGCATGTTGAAGTTCAGGATAAACTGGGCGTAAGTAGAAGGAAGGGACTCGAGAATCAAGTTAGTGTAGAGCTCGTTCTCTAACGTGGTCCCGAGGTTCGCGAGCTCTTCAATGTAGCCAATCATCTGAAGCACGTGTTCTGCTACAGGTGATCCGACGGCCAATCTCGCCAAAAATAACTTTTTCGAGACTTCGTATTTGGCGATACGGGATTGCTCTCCATACATATCTTTTGTATGAAGAAATATGGATTCTAAGTCCATATCCTCATGACTCTTCTGATGTTCATTGTCCATAGAGGCAAGCACGATGCACTTGGCCCTCGCGCAATCAATCTCCCAGGTCTTACGGATTTCCTTATCCGCGACGCTGGATTGTGGACCTGTTACAGGGAAAGCTTTGGTGGTAAGAAGATACCCCGACTTGTCAAAAGTGATTGCCATTTTGACATTCCTGAGCCAATCTTTGTAGTTTGGCCCTGTCAGTATATTTTTTTCTAGTAGTAACTTAAGTCCGGTCATGATGTTTGGTCACTGCAATTAGGAGAGAGAGAAGAAACACTTTAGCATGATGCTCTTGCAAGTTTAGAGTGGTTTTTAGTTTGTCTAAACAGGATGGCTTCCACTGTTTCTCGAATCCTTCCTCAAACCAAAAAAGGAGAATTACTCGGGATCAATCTCACCGTACAATACTTGCTTAACCGTTCAGCCAGGCCAGTGTTGGTACTTCGAGGGAGGTTTTACGACGCTATCGCGAAGTTCCTTAATTAAATAACCTCTTTTCCCTGTAGGCGTAGCCCCACTAACACCTTTCTAGAAACCTACTTGGTTTATAGTATTGATCGTTAAGTGATAAAGTTCCTGAGGAGTAGCATATACTCACAGTAGGATCGGGTTCCAAATATCATCGTGTGATAAAACTGAAGGAATCCTACCAGAATCATCACACTCCAAATGGTATGCAGCACTAGCAAGTTTCAGTTTCTTTAGAAACTCCCGATGTGGATTTTGCCCCATGCTCTTATGACTTTGACGTAAGCCAAAATATCATAAGTCACATGTCAAGTTCTACCCATCATTTACCAGGTTAATTTGAACTCACCCGTACATACCCTTGACGTAGGCCAAAATGGCAGTACGACTGTCTCAAATCAACGCATCTATCTATACAACAGATAAATATCCGGCAGCTACCAATCACTATGCCTTGGCGTAGGTCAAAATACATAGCTTGAATACTACCGAATATTTAACTGAAATGATGGAGGGCTACGAATGGTTTTGGCGAAACCGTGAACGTAGTGAACTCGATATAATCGAAGGAACGTGATAGCTTTTAAAAGGAGTGGTTCAAGCTCCGCATTTTAAAAGTTTTCTGTTTTTGAAAAGAAACCGAGTGGTTTTGAAATTAATCCAACGATTTTAACTTTGGTTTATTTTCTTGCATTAATTTAATGCGTCCCATTAATTAATCCTACCGTTGCAGAAAACAACGAAAATATGACGTACGCCTATGCCATCCGCATTCGCCACGGGGTCCCGTCATCTCCCGTTAGGTTACTTAACTAACGACAGAGCGGGGGCTGGACTAGCGCGGATGCAAAACATAAGCAACGCCTACTAGATATCATATATAGATATATACATTCGTCAGATGCAATGATAGCCACTCCAGATCACAGATGAACACATTGGATATGCTAGGAATCCGTGTTTCGTTCGAGCCTGCAACGAAAGACGGATTACACGGTCACGATGAATAGCCAAAACCCCACCCTAGACCCCTACGGGTACGGCAAATTACCCGCCAAGTACCCGAAGTGAAGCAACCTCCCTCAACAATGTGAGTAGGCTACTCGGCACTTCAAGGTACCCGGTATTTTGTGCACCCCATCTTGGGTCTATCCTAGGAGCAAAAACAGTAAAAGAAATAATATACAATGGCGGCTACAACCTCGTCCCGGATGTGCGGCCATAAAATAATATTACATCAATTTACATTCTACATCAAATGAAAGATAAAGAAAACTCTCATCTCACAACCCCCGGCTATTCATCCGCGACAATCCAACAAGTTCATATACAAAATCCAACAACATTTCAGATCACAGATATGCACAACCCCCACTAATCGACGTATAGCGATTAGTTGATGTTCAGTGCATATATCACATCACAGATATAACCCATTAGTTAAAGTCTGCAGAAGTTCGATAAAAAATACGGATCTGTAACTACCCCAAACACAACTTTGTTCTCTGGAAATTCTGGACAGAAACAAGATATCCTTAAAATCCCAATACAGAACACTAAGCAAACTGCAGCAAAGACAAGCCGCGGCCGAGTCAACTCGGCCGCGGATCCGCGGTGAAACGCATTGTTTATCCGCGGTGAAATGCATTGTTTCGCCGCGGTTCCGCGGTGAGTTGACCGAGTCAGGGGCTCGTTTTTGCTGCATGTTCTTCGAAAACCCTGAGCCGATTTTTAAGATATGTGGAATTATTTTTGGAGAAGTTTTGAAAATTGGCAGAAAGTTAAGTTTTCGGACGTGTATTGCGATTTTTTCGCGGATCAAAATTCTAAATACTTTGCTAACATGCTAGTTGTTGTTTAGCTAGGCTCTGATACCACTGTAAGTCCACGTTGCCCACCCCGGATCCTTCGGGGAGGCGGAAACGGTAAAAAAAGATTTTTTATGACAAGGCAACATGGACTAGAAATGAGGATCTTTGCTAAACAAAAACCTAGCAAACTAACTACAAGTTTAACTACTCGGTTAGAGGGTTATACCCAGGTCTTGAACTCCTTCTCTTCTTGCTCCTTGGGATGGTTTGAACGGCTCCACCTCGTAGTCTCCTCTTTGTCGAATAAGGATCCACCCGAAAGCATCTACCTTGAGCTCCTACCTCAACCGAGAGGCAACTAAAGTGCTTGGCTTGCTAAACCTAGAACTCTAGAGTGAGTAGAGAAGAGTTTTAGTGGTTTTACCTCAATAGCTCATGCTTCTCAACACATGCGACATGAGAGCTTTGAGAGAGAAGAAGAGGATGAGCTTTGGATGAGAGAGAATGAGCAAGTGAGAATGATACAATTTTACAACCATTCTCTCATATTAGGAATTATGATAATAATAATAATAATAATTAAGAAAAGGTGTGATGGTTAGTTTATGAATGACCATTATAATTTCATTCATTAAATGCATTTTGCAAAGAACAAGAAGCATCTTTGAAAAGAAATGATGATGGTCAACAAGTCCACTATGGTCAACCGGTCAACAAAGTCAACAAGTCAACAAAAGTCAAATGTTCAACTCAAACATGGCACAATAATCCTTAATTAATATTATTAATCATATTTCCCATTCTCATTAGGGTTTAGAAAAAGTCAACGGTCAACAACCCTAATGAGAATCCTCTACCTCTGCCGCTGTCAACTGTGCATACACACCCGCATCCGTATTCCGAGGAACTCGAATACAATGAGATAAAACCAATCCCAAAACATATACTAGGATCTGGCTTAAACCAAAGCCCGATAGTAATAACTGCCCGGACACCAAACGTGCACAAGTGCGCGGATGTGAACGAACCTTGTCGCAAAACCATGCGACCTTTACTCTGTTTTGCCCAAAGGCGAATATCCCTCTGTGTGGGACTCTAAAGACTCGACACTACGCTGGCAGTGGGTTTAACCACAGGCCGCAAGTGGTACTAGCCGTACGTAACGGTCACCAGGTAGATGCCGATAAGAAGACTGATGAGGTGAACCCATCCGAACTCCTATTGAGCCTGAATGTGATAATCTTTGTACCGTCCGGTCTGTTCGTCTGAGAGTATCCCATGTCGGGCCTAAGGGGCGGTAAACGTCAGTCCCCTAATAGCGGTACAAGTCATGTCAGAGTGTAGCCCAAAGCACCCTGAGATAACACTGGAAACGCTACCGGTATATCTCGCTTGCCCTGGCTTGGGACTTTGTGTAATGGCACTCCTAGACAAAGCACGATATCAACCCCCAATACCGGGAGAGACGAATCCTGTCTAACCGTCACTGCCTCCAAGTGCTTCGGGACTGCACCCAACTACTACCTGTTTGCATGACTCATTTGAGCCATGGTAGGGTAGTAATCTAAGAACAGTGGGAACACACTCGAGGCGAAGTGACAATGTCAAGTCAACGGACTATGCTGTACTCATGTCACCTGGTAACTGATAAATGATGATAGGTATAATACCAAACCAACAGTTCCCAGCGAGTCCAGTCCAGTGTACTCGTAACCTAACGAGCACCTGCATACTATCTCGAGTACAATGTACTGATGGCTGTGGGACAGACCATCTCCCCTCCTGGGATGAGAAGCGTATACACTAGTCTACTCTGGAGTATCGATGCCCTGTCTCGATAATCCTATGACTAGGGACCTGTATAAGGATGTGCTTGTAGATTACCTAGCCCCCACTAGTGTGACTGCCATCACAACGCTGGTAATCATGCAAAGATCCTAAGGGCTCCACTAATGTGTATAGGCGATATGCTAAAAGAAACACATGCACACATTAAAGTAGAAACAAACCATGTAGCATACTACCATTTCTAGCAAGATTGTCTATACAACTATGAATATCCCAAGCTTCCATCAAGTAATATACAAACTAGTATGATACAGTAATGGCCTCTAGGGCATATACACTAACAGTAACTATAAGACCTAGGAGTCAACCCAAAAAAGCCTGAAGGAACACTCCGAGAATTTAGCAAACAGCTGGTGCTCTCCCAATGTCTGCAAAACAATTCCTCAAGTGCTGCCCTAGTTCCTCACGACTTTTGGAAAAGACCAGAATGTCATCAATGCCACAACAATAAACTGGTCGAGGAACAGCCTGAAGAAATCCTGTTCATCATATCTACGAATACTGCTAGGGCATTGATGAGTCCAACGACACCACCAAAACACATATTGCCCGTAGCACGCACAAAAGCAGTCTTCGGAATGTCATCACTCCGAACCCGCAACCAATGATGACCTGATCCCAAACAAACTTAAAAAATGTCTCGCACTCTGGAGCAAGTCGAACAAATCGTCAATGTGAGGTAAAAGATACCTATCCGCACCGTAACTCGGTTCAATTGACGATCAATCAACACACAACCTCAAACTGCCATCTTTCTCCCTGACGAACAGAATAGGGGTTCCCTAAAGCGAAACACTTGGGCATATAAGGCCCACCTATCTTGAAACTCTGCAGCGGATCCTTAAGCTCCCTAAGCTCCGCCAGCTCATCTGGAACAACGTCGGAAAACTCTCGCATGATAGGAACCCGGTCCAACAATCCCACTGTGGCTCTGGTATCATGAATGAACGCCAAGAATCCTCGACATCCTCTCCTCAAAAGACGACTAGCGAAAAAGACTGAATTCAAGCTGTGAGAGGCGGCACCACTGTCCCCCTGCACAACGAGAACTGATTCGCCGGGAAAACAAAACCTGACTGTTTCCTCACGGTAGTCCATAGACGCCTAGCACGTAGCTAACCAGTCCGTGCCCAGGAGAACGTCAAATCTAACATCTTAAGAAGGATCAAAATGACGGACGAATCTCTATCTCCTATCCGATAAGCACACGACCGAAATACGTGTCGCGCAACCAAAGAATCGCTGACAGAAGTTAACACAATAAATGGCTGGTCTAGCTAACACGACTCTCGGCCCAACCGGCCCAACCATGGCACAAAGTCTGTAAAACAAACAAGTGCATCAAAAAAACATACAAATTAAGAATACCTGAAGACTCTACATTGGATGCCCGCGCGTCCCGATGAGTAGAAGCAAACTCTGGTGTCTGCCCCCTACCCGCAACTGGCTGAACTGCTCCTCTGCCAACCTGTCCCCTCCGAGCGAATCCTCCGTGACCATAACTTTTCCGAACACGAGTCTGACACGGTGCTAAGGAACAATCCCTGATGATGTGATGAAGGCTTCCGCACCAGAAACATCCACGCGATGACTGCTGACCCTCCTGGGGATGAGAGCTGAACGACTGTCCTTGTCCTAAGCCTCTGCTACTCTTACGACGGTCACGAAATCTGTCTCGGCGACTACGCCTCTGTCTCTGGGCTGGTACACCGGTACGAGTCCTCCACGGTTCCGGAACTCCCAAAGTCTCGGAAAGACATGCCCTGTCAATTATGGCTGCATCCACTGGTGCTGTGTAAGTAACACTATGCTGAGTGCTGATCGCGAGGAACAACTGGGTAACAGGGTTGACAACCTCCCGTCGCTGCTCTCGAATGGCCTCAACCAATGAACTCATCGTCTGGCGCAAGTCCTGTATATCTGCCATAAGCCTAGTGATACGATCTGTCGAAGGCGGATCCATCTGCTCCAGTGCAACGAGCGTGCCTGCCTGGTCAGTCCTCATCCCACCCGAGTCAATTCTGACCTCGGCCCTCGCTGCATCACTCTCAGTCCCCATAGTCATCGGCGGCAAAGGCTATAAATGGAAAAAGGATTCGATAAGAACATGGAAATCGAATCACAAGGATATGTATCATCAAGGAAGGAATTTCAAGCAATTAGTATTTAGGTCACTTTAGGCGGAGTACCGCATCGTGACTATGCCGCGGACATACACACACTATGTTACTCTGCTTAAGCTACCTACTCCATCATACCAAGGTCATCCTACACTCCGAAAGGTAAAAGCTAGCGCTCTGATACCAACTTTGTCACGACCCGAAATTGGCACGTGACGGCCCTTAAAAACTACGCCACGTCTACAGGCGTAACATAATTTAAGTAAGCCGAAAACCCAGCAATGTAAACTATCAAAAGTAGTAAGTGATAATAGAAGTTTTAAAACATTGAAATCTCAACCCAAATTCTTTAAAAGTCCAACTTTATTTTTTTGAAAATTTTAGGGGCACCTCTTTTGTAAAAACTAACCCCAAAATTGGGTACAACATAAATATAAGCAAAGTATCCCCAACGGGAGCAAATCCATGCCCAATGGTGGAGAACACCCACCACAACAGATATACGACGCCGTAGCGAAGAAATAAAAGACGATAGAAGTAAAACAGCATAAAAGACCTCCAAGTCACAAAATAATATACAATATCGTCCTCACATGAAGTCTTTAAGTCATACAAGATAATGGTAGATGGAGAGTACATGGACACAACGAATACACAATAAGCTACCTTGGACAACCGCAAAACCCACCTAAGAAGAACTGCACACTGTGAGCCGAAGCGGTATCCGCTGCAAAAGATGATGTGATAGATGAATAGCCTGTCTTGACTACTCTGGGAACAACCTGCGAAACACTGTGGCACAACGGGGGTGAGTTGCCAACTCGTTTATAGTAAATAACATATGCAGGTAATCGCAAGTATGCACGTTAATAGTCATGAAAAAATGTTAGAAATCACATCATCCCTCAATAAAACTGTAGGGTTCCTAGGAACACTATAGAGGTCTCACAAGGCATCGAACATGCCAATTTAAAATTTTATGGGTGCCGAGAAACCCTAATACGGATCGTCGGCTAGATTTCTAGGCGAAAGTATAATCTAGTTAACACTTTAACTAAAAGTTAGATGCTACAACCTTTGTAGATCCGGTTACCCTCTTCCTTGGCTCCACGAAGGCATCCTCTCGCTGTCCATCTCGATTCCCAAACTCGAACGTTGGCTTCATCGGAGAAACGGGCAAGCTAGGTCGTCGGCTTTGTGTCAAAGACGATCTACCTCGAGGCATCGCAAGTTCAAGCTCCGACTTCACAAACTTGTGAAACTTGTGAAGAAAACACCCAAAACCACTTGGCAAGAGGTAGAGGATGAAGAAATAGGAGGTGGGTTCACTTTAGAATTGGATTTCACTCACTTTTTCTCAAGTTGCCATTGATGGCATCTAGTTTTCTCTCTTGAAGAAGAAAGAGAAGATGAGGCTAGAATATGATAAGTATTGTGAAAAAGAATAATAAAATCAAATACTTATCATGTTCTAACCTAGGTTAAGTGTAGAGAATAAACCATGGTCACTTGAGAGGGTTAGGGTTAAGCATGAAGATAAGGATGGTTACAAAAGTCAAAGCTTCATGAAGCTTCAACTTAAAACAAAAGAAGCCACCATTCTCATCATAATCATTTTCAAATAAATAAATAAATAAATAAATAAATGAAAATGTAAAACCCTAATCAACACTTAACCATGGTTTAATTCTTTATACTTAACAACAAGATCATGTATCATCAAACATGATACAAATATGTGCACAAAAGTATATCACATATACTTCTTGCACATCAAGTGAGAAAATCCATATAAAGTGAACCAATACTAGTTAATGCAATGTAGTATATCAAATATATAATTATACATTAAATCATTAAATCAACACTTGATTTAACGATCCGGTCATATCGCATATAACCGACTAGTATCCAATGTATCGGCTTATCGAATCAATGATTCGATAACTAGGTCATATCGAATATAACCAATCGAAACATTTATCGCGAGAATGAAATGCGGTATCACATACACGCATTATTCTCGGTCCCGCACATATCTCATATGCGCTCCTATTTCGTTTCGCTTGAGCCAGGAAACCTCTGTGTAGGACTCTAAAGACTCGTCAATACGCCGGTAGCAGATGATGATCATATCAAGCATCCACAAGCCGCAAGCGGTCTGCTAAACGTAACGGCCATCCGGGTATTGAGCGATCAGAAGATCGACGAGCTAGCCCGCTCACACTCCTATGAATCCAACCAGTAACACTTACCGTACAGTCCGGTCTGTTCGTCTGATACGTTGCATATCAAGTCTAGGGGTGGTATACGTCAGACTCCAATAACTGATAAGTCGTGCCGATGTGAGGCTCATAACGGGTCGAGAAACTACTGGTAACACTTACCAGCAAATCTCTGATCAGCCCTGGCCAGGGACTTCCCTGTTACGGCCAATCGAGCACAGCGCAACATCAACTCCCAATACCGGGAGAGACGAAACCCCTCCTATCGCTCATTGCCTCCATGTGACTCGGGACTGTACCCAAAGACCACCGTTTTGCACGCCCTCATGGACGTGGTAAGGTGGAGATCAAAGCACAGTGGGAATCACACAAGACTCTATGACGATCTCGGGTCTACAGACTAACCTGTACAAGTGTCACCTGAGAACTGCCATCTGACGTGAGGTATAATACCATCTGGGAGTTCTCGGCGAGTCCGTCCAGTGTACTCAGTCTCCACTGAGCACCCATATACCATCTCTGATGTCAAACACCATAGGATATGGGATCATCCATCGCCCATCACATAGGTCGAGAAGCGTATACGCTAGTCTACACTGGTATATCGATGCCCCGTCTCGATACACCCACGACTAGGGACCTTGAAGGATGTACTTATGGACTACCATGTCCCCACTAGTATGATCTGCATCATAGTCCAGGTAGTCATGTACAAATCCTAAGGGCTTTACCAACATGTAACTATAAGACAGTATAAAGAGACTAGTGTACATGTTAAGATAAAGAGCAACCAGATAGCATACTATCATGTCGAGCAAGAAAGTCATCTCTATATATGTCCAAGCATCCAATATAATAGACATCATCTGTACAATACTGGCCTCTAGGGCATACATACAACTAACAATCTCCCACTTGCACTAGGGCCAGCTGCTGTAGTATCGCATACCGAGCATCCCGAAGAGTCTCTCAAACTGTATCTGGGGAATGGCCTTCGTGAGTGGATCCGCAGTGTTGTCCTTCGTGTCAACCATCCTGACCTCGATCTCCCGGCGATCAACTATCTCCCGGATCAGGTGATACCGCCTCAGAATATGCCTGGATCGCTGATGGGACCTGGGTTCCTTGGCCAAAGCCACTGCTCCATTGTTATCGCAATACAAAGGTATTGGATGCACAATGGATGGAACCACACCAAGTTCAGTAATGAACTTCTTGATCCAGACAGCTTCTTTAGCAGCATCGTTGGCAGCGATGTATTCAGCCTCCATCGTCGAGTCTGCCACGGTTTCCTGCTTGGAACTCTTCCAGCTAACCGCCCCTCCGTAAAGGGTAAAGACAAATCCCGACTGCGACTTAGAGTCGTCCTTATCACTCTGGAAGCTCGAATCGGTAAAGGACTCCACTTGGAGTTCTCCATTACCATACACCAAGAACATATCTCTAGTCCTTCGCAAGTACTTGAGAATGCTCTTCACAGCTGTCCAGTGACTTTCTCCAGGATCAGCTTGATACCTGCTCACTACACTTAGTGAGTATGCTACATCGGGTCTGGTACATAGCATCGCATACATGATAGAGCCTACTGCCGAAGCATAGGGTATCCCTTGCATGAGATCTCTCTCCAAATCAGTCTTGGGAGACATCTCTTTGGAGAGAGTGACTCCAGAGATCGTGGGCAAGTTCCCACGCTTGGACTCTTCCATACTAAACCTCTTTAGTATGGTGTCAATGTACCTGGATTGGGACAATCCCAAAATCCTTTTGGATCTATCTCTATAGATCCTGATTCCCAATATGCAGGAGGCATCACCAAGATCTTTCATTGAGAATCTTTGTGATAAGAAGAGCTTGACCGATTGCAGCATAGGAATTTCATTTCCTATCAAGAGTATGTCATCCACGTACAATACGAGGAAGACAACCTTACTCTCTGCCACCTTCTTGTAGATACAAGGTTCATCTGGATTTTTGACGAAATCAAACTCTTTGATAACGACATCAAAGCAGATGTTCCAACTCCGCGATGCTTGCTTTAATCCATAAATGGATTTAAGCAGCTTGCACACCTTCCCGCTGCTCCCACTATCTACGAAGCCCTCCGGCTGAGTCATGTACACGCACTCTTCTAAATCACCATTTAGAAAGGCGGTCTTAACATCCATTTGCCAGATTTCGTAGTCATGATATGCAGCGATGGCAAGCATGATCCGGATGGATTTAAGCATAGCCACTGGAGAAAAGGTTTCGTCATAGTCCATACCTGGTCTTTGACGAAAACCTTTTGCTACAAGTCTAGCTTTGAAAGTCTCCACTTTCCCATCTACACCAAGTTTCTTCTTGAAGATCCAGTTGCTCCCAATGGGTTTTACCCCTTCAGGAGCAACTTCCAAAGTCCATACTTTGTTGGTGTACATGAATTCCATCTCGGACCGCATTGCATCCAGCCATTTCACTGAGTCCCTACTCGTGATGGCCTGCTCGAAGCTAGTTGGGTCATCATCCTCCATGATGCAATCCTCGCTCCCACCATCCATGAGAAAACCGTAGTATCTCTCAGGTTGGCGAGGAACCCTACTAGATTGGCGGAGAGGCTGGGGTTCATTGGGAGTTACTGAATCCTCTTGTTCCACTAAATCTTCAGTTTGAGTTTGTGTATCTGGAACCTCTTCCAGCTCTACCACTTTGCCACTAATTTCTTTTTCAAGAAATTCCTTTTCTAAAAAGGTGGCATGTTGAGCAACAAACACTTTTTGTTCCTCACTGTGGTAGAAAAAATACCCATATGAATTCTTTGGATATCCCACAAACTTGCAGAGAACTGACCGTGCCTCGAGCTTGTCCGGATTTTGCCTTTTGACATAGGCCGGACAACCCCATATCTTAACTCGTTTAAAATATGGTCTCTTCCCACTCCATATCTCATATGGTGTGGTAGGTACAGATTTAGATGGAACTTGATTCAATAGGTATGCTGCTGTCTCCAGCGCATAACCCCAGAAGGAGATAGGTAACTCAGCTGTGCTCATCATAGAGCGCACCATATCTAATAGGATGCGGTTCCTCCGTTCAGATACACCGTTGTGCTGTGGTGTATATGGAGGAGTCAGCTGAGAGAGAATCCCATTCTCTTTTAGGAAGTCCAGGAATTCATTGCTTAAGTATTCTCCTCCTCGATCAGATTGTAGGATTTTAATACTTTTTCCGGTTTGGTTCTCAACTTCTTGTTTATATTCTCTAAATTTCTTAAAAGCTTCTGATTTGTGTTTCATCAGGAACACATACCCGAACCTAGAGAGATCGTCAGTGAATGTAATGAAGTATGAAGAACCATCCCTGGCATGTGTAGACATAGGACCGCATACATCACTATGTATCAGCCCTAAGAGTTCGGTAACTCTTTCTCCGTGTCCCGTAAACGGGGTTTTGGTCATCTTGCCTTTGAGACATGACTGGCAAGTGTCATAAGATGAAAATTCAAACGGATTTAAATATCCATCTTTATGCAACTTAGCTAGTCGTGTCGCATTGATGTGACCCAGTCTACAATGCCACAAGAAGGATTCGTTGAGTTCAGAACTCTTCCTCTTGTGTGTGTTTGTTATGCTCAGAACTGTTGATTGATTTAGAACATAAATGCCATTGCATAACGTGCCTGATCCAACCAACTTTTGGTTACGGAAAATGTTCATAACATTGTCCTGTAATACAAAATTATATCCTTCTTTGCTTAATAAAGAAACCAATAAAATGTTGCATATCAGGTTCGGCATGTAATAGCATTCGTTCAGAACCAATGTATTACCTGTTGGTAATACAAGGTGATATTCCCCGACAGTCTTAGCTGCAACAATTGCACCATTTCCAACTCTAATGTCTTTATCACCTTCTCCAAGTTCTCTACCTTTCCTAAGCCCATGTAACTGATTACATATATGGGATCCTGACCCGGTATCTAATACCCAGGACGTAGAGCAAATGGAGAAACAGTTCTCAGTAACGAACACACCCGAAGAAAATGCATCAACATGTACTTTCTTCATTCGGGTGGCATGGGAATCCTGGTATTCCCCTATATCCTGTTCATTCCTATAACTCTTATAAGAAAGAACGGAACCAACGTTCCCCAGCACAGTATAACATGCGGGTTCGGTCAATACATCCATATTATTATCTTTATTAAGGCATGAAATGGTCGCTACCTGGAGAGAGAGAGAAGAAAACACTTTAGCGTAAGCTCGTGCAAGATCAGATTGGTTATTATCTTATCTAATCAGGATGGCTCCCACTGCTTTTTATCAAATCTTCCTTCAAACCCTAAAAGGAAAGACTAGCCGGGATTAATTACACACTACAAGTTCGCCAATCTTTCAGCCAGGCCAGTGTCGGTACTTTGAGGGAGGTCCCCCATGCTTTCGCACGAACCTAATTACTGTAAATCTCGTTTTCTTAGAGGCGTAACCTCGTTAACACCTTTCTAGACACCTACTTGATCGGCTAATTGTAATGTGTAAAACTCTCCCAGGAGTAACTCTTACTCGCAGTGGGTATCGGGATCCAACTATCTCATAGAAGTATGCAATCTCATTGCAAATTTCAACACTTGAAATTCCCGATAATCTTTTGCCCCAAACGATCTATGACCTTGACAAGGCCAACAAACCATAGACCGTAAGTCAAGTTCAACCCGTCATTTCTTGATTGAATTAAACCACCCGCACGACCCTTGACAAGGTCAACAAGGCCGTACGACTACCCTAACTCAATCTGCATCATATGCATAAGCAGATAAATACTGGTTAGCTACCGCACACTGCGCCTTGACAAGGTCAACAAACGCAGCACGAATACTAAACAGGACTTATCTGAAATGACGGAGGGCTACGACAGGTTTTTCTGAAAACCTATTGCGTAATGAACTTGATATCGTTGTAGAATCAAATGAAGTTTTGAAATGGAGTGATTTTGAGGCTTTTCTAGTTTTGCTAAAGGGGTCACTCCCGGTGAAGGGATCGTCGGCCCTTTCCTTGTCGAATGAGGTGCGGGATATATCATATATATCACTGTGCAAAGCAAAAACTATAGAAGCAGTCAAAAACAAACCGAGTGTGTAGCATCTGCCAGGTTTTGCTAAAGGAGTCACTCCCGGTGAAGGGATCTCGGTCCTTTCCTCATCGAATAAGGTGTAGGGCATATCACATATACCGCTATGCAAAGCAAGAACTGTAGCTACCTGTTTTATTTTAAAATTTGATTCTACAACATCTTAGGTTTCTTTTCTTTCATTAATCACATTAATGAAGTCCCATCATTTAAATACCTAAACATCACAGATAGATATGACGTACACTTATGCCATCCGCATTCGCCTCGATGTCCCCTCGTGCACCGTTAGGTTAGGTAACTAACGACAGAGCAGGGCAGGGCTAGCGCGGGTGTAAAACATAAGTAACGTCTATATAATATATCATATATACTATATACTATATCCATCACAGAGTCACAACACAGATATCGCAGCAGAATAAACATATGAAATATTGGATATACTAGGACGTCCGTGTTTTCAATACGAGCCAGTATAAAACACGGATTCCACGGTCGTGATGAATAGCCAATCCCACACCCATAGACCCCTACGAGAGCGGCAAGCAACCCTGCCAATTCTAGGGTTAGGAGACCCGGACTCGACTCCTCGAGTTGGTCTCCCACTGGACCCCAGAACCCGGTTACTTGTGCTCCCCTCCTTGGGTCTATCCTAATGCGGAAAAGTAAATAATATACAAAGGGTGACAACTTCCGCTACCTGGAAGTGCCCCAAATAAAAGAATATTACATACAAGTTTTTACATGAATGAAAATGAAAAACACTCATCTCACATAAAAACCCCGGCTATTCGAACACGACAATCCAATATAACATATTCAGCAACACATAACATCACATGTCATCATCGTAAGTAAGTATGCATACCCCAATTGTCGTTGACGTATAGCAACGAAACCGGCGATATGAACATACTACACTTACGGTCACAGAAAAGAAAGTGTAAAACTACAACAGTTGGAATCCGCAACCTCTTTAGACATCGCATGCCTAACAGATATAAATCCCGCATTTTAGTCTCATTATCGAAAACTCTTTTCAATATCATATGGGACTAAATTGCTAGATTTATAACATTCATTCAGTTATCTCATAACTTCTTGTGAATTCCAATTATTGTATCACATTCCAGATAAACAGAAAATGTTAAACTTTCCGATCGAACAGTCGAATACCCAAGTTTCCCGATACAGCTCAACACATGAAATAAGTCTAACAACATTCAGTTCGTGCCTCAGTACCGACGGTCCAGCCGTAGAAGGGTCAAGCCAACGCCTCACATGTGGCACGCCGTACTGCCCCAAACCAGTTCAAGACGGTCACATAATCGAGTTAAGGTTTGTTGTCTTCTAGAGGGTCCATCGCGTTACTTGCACTACTTAGAACGTCGTTAAACTACGGAAAAATCCAACACTTGGAAATTTCCCGACAGGGGAAAAATTGGGTATTTATATCAGGTCGAACTTTTTAACATATTCTAAAATTTATCCGGAAAGCCACAAAGACGAAATTTGATACCCCGATCGAAACACCGAATCCCCAAAGCATCCCAGAAAATTCAACTCTTGAATAATTATTAAAAATTCCCATAAAACTCAGCACTAGAAAAGAAGAATTACTGTGCAAACAAAATTGAGCAAAGTGAACAGTCGGCGGCGGAACCGCGGCAGAAGCCATGCTTCTGCCGCGTATCCGCGGCTGTTTGGAGGCCTCATGATCTCGTGTTTCACCAGATTTCTTAGATCTTCCTGCTGAATTTTTTAGGCATTTTTAATCTGAAAAAATCCACGTTTTCGGAAAAATCCACGTTTTCAGAAAAAGTCCAGAGAGCGTGTAAAAAATGCGGTTTCGGGTTCGATCGGACTTCAAATTCCGTCTAGACTTCGCCTAAGGCTCTAGCTAGGCTCTGATACCACTGTAGAGTTCCTAGGCACACTATAGAGGTCTCACAAGGCATCGAACATGCCAATTTAAAATTTTATGGGTGCCGAGAAACCCTAATACGGATCGTCGGCTAGATTTCTAGGCGAAAGTATAATCTAGTTAACACTTTAACTAAAAGTTAGATGCTACAACCTTTGTAGATCCGGTTACCCTCTTCCTTGGCTCCACGAAGGCATCCTCTCGCTGTCCATCTCGATTCCCAAACTCGAACGTTGGCTTCATCGGAGAAACGGGCAAGCTAGGTCGTCGGCTTTGTGTCAAAGACGATCTACCTCGAGGCATCGCAAGTTCAAGCTCCGACTTCACAAACTTGTGAAACTTGTGAAGAAAACACCCAAAACCACTTGGCAAGAGGTAGAGGATGAAGAAATAGGAGGTGGGTTCACTTTAGAATTGGATTTCACTCACTTTTTCTCAAGTTGCCATTGATGGCATCTAGTTTTCTCTCTTGAAGAAGAAAGAGAAGATGAGGCTAGAATATGATAAGTATTGTGAAAAAGAATAATAAAGTCAAATACTTATCATGTTCTAACCTAGGTTAAGTGTAGAGAATAAACCATGGTCACTTGAGAGGGTTAGGGTTAAGCATGAAGATAAGGATGGTTACAAAAGTCAAAGCTTCATGAAGCTTCAACTTAAAACAAAAGAAGCCACCATTCTCATCATAATCATTTTCAAATAAATAAATAAATGAAAATGTAAAACCCTAATCAACACTTAACCATGGTTAATTCTTTATACTTAACAACAAGATCATGTATCATCAAACATGATACAAATATGTGCACAAAAGTATATCACATATACTTCTTGCACATCAAGTGAGAAAATCCATATAAAGTGAACCAATACTAGTTAATGCAATGTAGTATATCAAATATATAATTATACATTAAATCATTAAATCAACACTTGATTTAACGATCCGGTCATATCGCATATAACCGACTAGTATCCAATGTATCGGCTTATCGAATCAATGATTCGATAACTAGGTCATATCGAATATAACCAATCGAAACATTTATCGCGAGAATGAAATGCGGTATCACATACACGCATTATTCTCGGTCCCGCACATATCTCATATGCGCTCCTATTTCATTTCGCTTGAGCCAGGAAACATCTGTGTAGGACTCTAAAGACTCGTCAATACGCCGGTAGCAGATGATGATCATATCAAGCATCCACAAGCCGCAAGCGGTCTGCTAAACGTAACGGCCATCCGGGTATTGAGCGATCAGAAGATCGACGAGCTAGCCCGCTCACACTCCTGTGAATCCAACCAGTAACACTTACCGTACTGTCCGGTCTGTTCGTCTGATACGTCGCATATCAAGTCTAGGG